>OMKZ01055745.1:1753-16120 GCA_900302535.1 Neoniphon sammara
TTTGTTTAAATGTGTTTTTTTTTTTTTTTTTTTTTTTTGTGATATCTCCGATTGACTGCGCGTGTACAGTGTCTCTGTATATTGGTTTTTTTGTACCACGCTCCAGTAGAAATGTGTGGGGAAATCTGTGGGCCGGGAGCGGGGGAGGTGAGGAGGAGCTTCTCTTACAGCAGAACCGCACATTTCTGACCTGGAGTCGTAGAAGATGTTTGTGTGGTCAAATTTATTGTTTTTGCTACTAAAAGATAAATCTAAAAATCAGCCATGCTATGTGAGAGTGTTCTTTCTTTGAGGGATCACTGTTCTGCATTTCCGTACTGTGTTTTGCAGGGGGAATTGTGTTTACTTACATTTTTCCAAGGGACATTTGCTTGACACATACAGTATTCTCTTTGCAGCAACGCTCTGCTTTACCTTTACACGCACATTGACACCTGGGATCTGATTTTTTTTTTTTTTTACCTTGAGGCTAAAATATGCAGCTTTTTGCCTTGAGGCACACAGTGTGTTGTCGGCCCCACCCTCCTCCGCCTCGGTTTGTCAAGCTCCCGCACCAACACGAGTCGCTCATGTTGATGAGCTGCTCAACCTTGAAAGGCGTTATGTTTTTTTGATTAATATATGGTTATGACATCCATGTGTAGCATGGCAAAACTCTAAAACAGGCATGCAGCAACACATTATATAATGACACATTTTATAATAATTTTTCAAAATGTAATAAATGTTCTGTCTATTATGAAGTAACACTCACATTTTGTACAAACTTGCCTCATTTTGCCTCAATAAACCTTTTGAATGCAAAATGTAATCAATCAACTTATTACATAATGCAGGCGTTGCACTTTTTTTTATTTTGAAGAAAATGTAGTAATTCACTGCATTATGTGTTAAGATATTACAAAATGTGAAACAATGTGTTAACATTTTGCATTCAAGGAGTTTATTACAAAACACAGCAAGTTATTAGAAAATGTGGGTGTTATTACATAATAGAGTGAAATTTTATTACACTTTGGAGAGTTATTACAGAATGTGTCATTATTACATAATGAGTTGTTACGAGGCACATTTGCCATGGCTTTCCATACTCTGGTGTTAAAAAATGTCCCATCGACTTGTCGGGTTACACCATAAACCAGATGAATCCACCACAGACCCCAAAGCTGCAGTCTGAGACACACACAGATACAGACAACATGAAAACAGGAAAACACACAGTGATAGTTACTGGAAACCTGCTGTCACATCAACATGTTTGCATCATCCCGTGTTATTTTACTTTTAAATTTCAACACTTCAGTAAATAATATAGTGACGTTTGCACTATTTGGTCGGTCAGTGACATTTTCACTCTGCTAGACATGAGATGCTCCACTGTCTTTGCTGTAGTTTGCAGAAGCCAAAGTTACAGATTTCAGCTTTAAACAGCAACTAACTAACCTGAGACTGAAGTGACTGGCAGCCATAAAACCACACTGAAGACACAGACAGCAAAAGCCTCCAGTCTGGAATTAACAATGAATATCAATAACAGGTCTTGTCTGTTTAGCTTCAGTTCTTTCATTTTCACTGCTTTCCTCCACTGCTTTTGTTAACTACTGTTTCACTTCATTATGGCTGCTAGCCTCACCTTGATAGCCACAGCCCAGCTCACTGCTGGTCACGGCCACAGCACATTTATCCGCCCAAAACAACCCAAACGTAACTGACATGCAAATTTCAGGTAAAACGTGGGTATTTAGGCATGTTAACACATAGTCACAGACTAGGGCTGTGCGATATATCAATACTAAACCGATCTTGTGGTAAGAGACTAGATATCATTTGGGGTTTTGGACTTCATAATATCATGATATGGCTTTAGTGTCGACTTTTCCTGGTTTTAAAGGATGCATTACAGTAAAGGACTGAACTTAATAGACAGTTCTAGCTGTTCTGTTGCCTGTACTTTTTTTGTTTTTATCAAAAATCTCCTGTGTGTAAATGTCTCACAAAAGCAGCAATAGTCATGACTACAATATTGCCACAATATTGAGGTCAATATTTATATATTTGTCCGTATTGTCTAGCTCTAAGCCAGAAAAAAATAATACTTCTTCCTACTCATTGCTGATTTACTGTATCAGAAGTTGTACATTGCAGGTTTAACTGCCCTGCTTTAGAGCATGTTGTTGGAAGTTGTTGAGAGAGGAGGCGACGCGACTTATTCACTTACCTGATCCGAGTTTCCTAGAAGGTTCAAGGGATTTAGACAGAAACCTGCAGGCCACATGCCTGCCAACACTTGTGGATTCCTCTCAGTTCACCAGGATCCCTGCTCCGCATGTCACATCAATCCACAGAGACCTGACTGTGACTACGCCTGCGACATCAGGAAGACAGGAAATCCCGGCTTCGACCTGCTCTGAACCTTTAAGGCAATATCACATTTCAAACTAAGCTGTGTGGCCCGTCTCAGAGCCCTCTGATGACCCCTAATCCGTTTTTTGACCCCTAATTACACATGCAGTGTGTGAGTAAGAAGATTTAATGAGCTTCACCTCAGGACGTCAGATCACATCAGGGAAATGCTGCAGCATCTTCAAAGTTAGTAACCGGAAAAGTGCTCTAAAATGTCGTTTCTATAATATGGGACAGTTATGCCTTTATTCACAAGCTAAAACATCCCTCTTCCCCTTTAGAAAAATAAATAAATAAAAGAAAAATGGAACTCTTGCCCTTTAAGAAATTCTGGCTTGAACTCACATGCTGTAAATATTGTGGGAAGAAAATTAGTGGAAAAACTTTGCAGTTTAGCAGTATCTCATTTCACACAGGCTAATAATTCTCCTCGCCCTCATACCTGAATACTCTTACCGTGTAAATCTTCATTTTTTTTTCAATATTGCTGATGAAGTGAAGGGAAATGGAGTTGCATCAGGCCATATTTCAAAAACACAGATGATTCAGTCTCTATCATCAATTTTGCAAGCAGAGGTCTGAAGATGTCTGCTGATATTAAACCATAATGCATTTTACTTTGATGCCAGAAATCATTTGTAAAAGTACGTCCCTTTCTCCAAATAATCGCTTTTGCAGTTTGAAATGAAACTTAAATTTCACTTGTTTTGGCTCTGATGAGGTGATGCAAGTTAGGTTGTTCACGGGGCAAAGAGAGGTTGAACTTGGCACAAAGAGGGGCGTGGCCTCTCACTAAAAGGTGTATAACTTTTGAACAGATTCACATAACACCATCAAACTTTGTGTACCTATCAGCAGACATAAGAAGAGGGAAAAACTCCACGACTGACCCAATCAAACATGGGGCCATTGCAGAGCTCATTTTGATGTGGCAAACAGCTGTCCACAGTCAAAGCCAGATTGAGGCAAAAAATCTCTCTAAGTTGGTACCAAAAAAACCTGAGAGAAAGAATCACTGGAGACTTCAAAAATGATGGTCAGGAATCAGGCAGAGTATAGAGCAGGCTTTATTTCCATTTAAGATCTCAAATAGAAACAAGCATGAGTCAATCCCCAGGGAAGACTGAATATCACCTAGAGCGCACCTGTTTATATTCTAGTTGAGGGTCCTCCTAACCCCTGGAGGCCAGCCCTCTTTATTTCTTTATTTGGCTTTTTTCCGGTATCAAAAACAATGGTGTCATCCTTCCTTACATAAGATTTTGATAAAACACAATGGTATCATCCTCAAAAGACAATGATGCCATCCTTTCTTACATAAGATGGGGATACGAAACACTGGAATCACCTCTGGGCGTCCTCAGGCCCCGAGCATCACTGGGCAACTCTCAGCAGACACTATTAGAAACAGGCCTGAATTAAGCTGTATTTTTAAAAAGTATCTTCCCTGCACCCACATTAATTTTGTAACAACATTGATTGTTTTTAATCATGCATTTGATCATTGTAAGATATTTTTTTTATAAGCTTATACAGTGTTAATATAATATTTTAAAATAACCCCTTCAATTTCCAGTTCAGACATAACCGCTTTGCTAATTGGTACAGTACCAAAGCCTTTACACCAGTTTTGTCCTAAGTTGTTAAGCCTCAGTCCTCACTTAAGATGCGTTCAGTTTTATTTAGCAAAACCAGAAGTGGCATCTACAATGCTTTCATGCAGTATGAAAACACAGAAAAAAGAAATGAGGGTTGCAGCGAGGGTTCAAATCCAACTGAAACAAAAGCTCTTTGCAACTACAGATGAATTCAGCCCTCCAACCGTTTTTTTTGTTTGTTTGTTTGTTTGTTTTCACCCATATGCTTGCGGTCCACTCACTATTGATTTTCAGTTCACTTCTGGACCATGACCCACCAACTGAGAACCAATGCAGACCATCTCTGCTTGGTACAGTCACAGAAAGGCATCTCCTGTCCACTGCACAGACCCAGTGCTGACTGGTAATGTGTTGATGTGCTAATCAGCTAAAATGCTTAAAAGCAGCTAGAATTTATCCTATTTCATGTCCCATATCAGGATCAGTCTTGGAAACATTTGAATGTCTGGATGTGAAATGTGAAATCATCACCTTTTCCGACATGTAAAACTGGTACATTTTGACAGTTGAGTGTCATCGGCGGAGGTATGCGCTCCACTGAGAGCCATCTAGTTATTAGACAGAGAAAATGTTCCAGTGCCCTTCCTTATGTTGTAAAGGTTACGGGCATAGAAGCAGATTCACTGCCTTTTCAGCTTTCTAACGCTCTGCGCTCTCTAACTGCAACGAGGAGAGAATGTCAAACAATAGAGGCGATGTAATATTAAATCTATTCATACAAGGCAAGCATCCAAAGGGACACACACTCACACCGCATTCAACCCGACTCCCTGAAAACAGGACAAAAAAAAAAACAGGAAAAAACACTTTTGTCAGTCAAATGCAGTGTATGCAAGAGAACATAAAGTATTGTACATGTACCTATTATGCGGATCCCGCTGTCTTGTTAACTGCCTCGCTGAATTTACCGATATCGACCCTGCAAATCCCACCGCGGGACTGCTGAGGGCTGTACATGGCAAAAGACAATGCTGTGTTTCTTTGGGACTGTACTGGGAGCGCTGAGAGGGCCACAGGCCATTCTTTAAAGGAAAAATCCGCCCAAAGCCACTTTGACACTTTAACAAAACACCCACCGCCAATGCACTTTGTATTTTGTTGTTTGGCTGCTTTCTTTTTCCTCACTCCTGCAGAAAAATGGCCCAAAAGTAGACAGCTTGATTTCAAGTTGGGGATACCTCCAATGCACCAACAATGGAGTTTGATAGCAGAAAATGTTTCAGTGATATATATACAACATCAGTGTAAGATTTTTCTGTCAGTCTCTCAGAATCACAGAAAAAGGTTTCTTTGTAGAGTCACAATTTTGCGCCGACATTCAACATTCATTCAGGGAGAAATCCAGAGAAGAAGCAGAGATATCAATTTCTCCGCCGACTGTAGGCCTCAACAGGCCAGAGTGCATCGCAGCTTTCATCTGAGGTTCAGACATAAATCAAACATAAATGGATAAAACCGATGAATGTCATACAGGATCCATTCTGTGTGCAACTGTGATTTCATTGGCTGAGAGAACCCATGTGAGCAGCAGAGCTTCTCACCTGCTTAAAACTCCTGGGACCCCAGAAATGTAATTTTCTTACCTAAATGCCGAATTTTTGATCTCAGGATGAAAGAGCAGAAAATTGTCTTTTGTACTTCTGCCCAGTGGAGCTGTTCTTGGTTTAATTCGCTTTTCTAATAATTAGGTTTTCAGTCATATGTCAAGTATTATTATGTCCTTTGTTAAGTCTCCTTAAAGGTAACTTAAAGAAATACTCCAACGTTTTGGGCAAAATACCCTTTTTAGTTCCTATCATCTAATTTCTCCTAAAATGGCTCTCATTTTTAAGTTCCACAACGTGTTTTTCAAACACACGATACATTGTGCAAATAAGACAGCTTCGGCGTTGCTGAAAGGTTTATTTTTTCACATTGACAGAGCTAGATTAGCTGACTCCCATACACGTCAAGTCTTTATGCTAAGCTAACATGAAATGCTAACAATAGGAACCAAACCAGTGGACGTACAGAGGTGAAAACGGTAGCGAACATCTTGTCTCCATTTGGGTAAGTCGGAAAAAGTATATTTTTTCCCAAAACGATGGAGTATTCCTTTAAACTTGTGGTAGTGTAAACCTGTCAAAAGGTGACTGATAGATGAGAACAGTTCCCCCTCCTTCTTGAGCTGATCATATGCTTCTTTTACAGGATAGGGGCTATACATCATCAAAATACCCCGGCACCTAATAAATGAAATAAGCCGTGTGCTCTAGTGTCCCTTTGGGCTTTTTACCCATTGCTCTGTGACAACAGATTTCTTCAAACTCTAACTTTTATCCATGCTAGATAACTGCTAAGCTAACAGCTAAGCTAACTGCTGCAGGCTATGACTACTTGCTAGAAGCTACAACAAAAAAATTCTAAATTAAATGCTAAATAACAGCTGGAGACCCTCTGGCCCTTCCTGGCATATGGGCAGGTTCTGTAAACTGAGGAAATCAATTTCTCATTCCGACCAAAAAAATTTGAATGGTTTCAAATTTCGACGTACATAAATCACAGACCAGTCATCCGTAAAAAAGCCTTCATTCTCTCCAATGTCCATCAGCGTATCAGCCCCATAGAGAACACATTGGCTCAATCCTTTTCTGACAAATGGAAAAACTCTCTACATTATCACTGTCGCTCCCTCCACCATCCTGGGAAATAAAATAGAGGTGGGCTTAATCACAAAATAACCCGTGAAATGCATAACAACATCGCGGATTAATGATATCTAACAAGAGTGGATTTTTCCTTTATGTTCTTCTTCCCCTTAAAGAAAGAGATGCAAGTCAGCCAGCGTACAAAGTTATTCAATTTACGGGCGTATTAACATTCTGATACGGTGCGTCCTGTTTTTGGTTGCTGAGATAAGCTCACATCCTATTTATTATAAACTCAATTATAATAGCAGGGAAACTGAGGCATGCAAGCAACTTTTTACTCTTTACTGCTGATGGTTGCTGCCATGGTAAAATTCAGAATATTCAGTTTATATACAGATTATTCCTCATATGATCTGAACCAGAATATCAGCAATTATCCATCAATAGTCATGTTAACATTAAGGCTCAAACAATATGAGCGTTTGAAGGTATGATAACAGTAATTCTGGATCAACGACAGGCAGTATTTTGTACTAATAGAAATATTTTACCATTTTAAAGCCAAAAATATCATCAGAATCATGAGGATTCATTGTTTCCCTGAGATTTTTGTTCTTCTCAGGTTGGAAAAGCTTCTGAAGCAGCATTTAGACCACCGTGGGACACTGAAACTCTCCACAGAAACCCAGACTAATGAAATCCTTTTAGATGGGTCAGCAGCTCCTCAAGGCAGTGAGGCAGGTTTCACTGCAGGTTTTACAGACTCACTTTTATCATACTGGCAGTGAACAACTCTGATCGGCCGGTATTTGTTGAAGGAAAAATCCCTTACAGTTAGATATCGTCGGTTTCTGATGTTCAATAGATTCCACTTTGGCGCAGTTATGTATATTTTATTAAATGTTGTAAATCTACCTGTCTCGTCTTTTTCCACCTCAGTCAGTCCTTCCCTACATTTCCCAGAATGCTTATGGACAGCTCTATTCTGCAACAAAGAATGTTGACACAAAAATTGAATGAAACTGAAATTTAAAAGCTTTTAATCATCATATAAATCTCTATTTTACTTATTTTTATTACACCCATGTGCACAATAGTGCAAGCAGGGGTATTGTTTTCAGTCCTGTCCAGTCCTGTGTGTTTGTATGTGTGTGTGTGTGTGTGTGTGTGTGGAAGTGTCAAAGTTTTGGGCCAATGCTAGTCAATAGGAAATATTTATAATGGCCATATCAGGGAATTGCAAAGAGATATACATATGGTTACTGTTAAACATTGATATAAAGTCATATATGACCTTTCTATTGGTCACATCACCTTTGACCTTCAGTGACCCTGAAAGGTTGAACAGGTGGATAAATTTTGCAGGCATAATTAAGTCCTATAACATTTCACTGTCAAACATGCAGTGCATGGGTGTTGCACCTCTAGTTGGGTTATGCTTCACCTTCCCATTTCAAAACTTCGCTGCAGCACCGCTCCAAAATGACAAAATTCACGATTTTGTCATGGATTTTGGGATACAGCAGGACAGCAAAGGATACAGCAGCTGTGTTCTCCGAATTCTGCTGAAAGAAGGCTGCATATCTGGTCTGCATGTGGAGGCCGCTTTGGATGGTGGACAACCTTGTTTGAGTGATTATGACGCGTACGCAGTGTTGAAATGCGACCCTCTGCACGGCCCCTGAATCAGGACACGGATAACATGTCTTGTGGCTGCATTGCATTCTGGTCTATTGATGCCATTGTCAGTGGAGAAATTGGTCTCTCTGGCTCTTTGAAGGATTTCTCCCTGTATGATTGCTCAATGTTTGTGCAAAATGGTGAGTCTGGGAAGAAGCACTTGCTCTTTGATTCAAAGAGACTGACACCAGCGCCCGATTGAACTCTGTTACAGCTGAAAGGGAAATATCTCAACGTGAAGCTTCATCATCTATGTTTGGCCAGTTATCCGCAAAATAATTTCTCAAGTGCTGCTTCTATCAGTTCAGAGCTGCTGCTCACAGCTACCCGCTATCCACAGGAGGACCTTCAGCGGCTCCACACACAACTATGAACTCCAAGCATCTGTAAGCAGCAGGAACCAGCAGCCACAGCATCAATTAGCGGGAGAATTAAACAAAAGCTTTGCATAGAAATGAGGACCTCATACAGATATGCAGTGCTGGCATTACATTTCAAAGCATGTCAAAATGCTTGTCGAGCCAGCTCGTTTTGACATTTAATTCAATTGGTTAGAATAGAAGATTGCAATTACCACGGATAAAAGGGACGTGATCGCGGCTGAAGAGCATTGCTGACCACCCACCAAATACAAATTAAATCAAAGGCTTAGCCAGACAAGAGCGGTGGATGATCAGAGGCTGTGCACAGACACCAACTGTAATCAAAGGAATCTTAATAGTCGTAGCAATTGATCTGTCACAGCGAAATATTAAATATTCACAACATAGCTCTGCTTTAGCGTGAGAACAAATTAAGTTTAAAAAAAAAATCAAGCACACGAAGTTATGAGAATATTGTGTGGTAAAGGAGCGAGTAGTGTGTGTGGAATGCAGTGATGAGGCAGGGCTGGTGTGTAATGGATTACATGTGATTAGATTACAGTAATTGCATTACAAAAATTGGTACTTAACCCCTGGAAAACAAACAAGCAAACAAAATAAAAAAAAAAACACACAATCAGATTACAGTTGCTTTTGCAAATTGATGGGATTACCTCTCACCTAAACTTGTCTGAAGAGTATTTAGACTGGTATATTATGGGCACTAAAACAATTTTACTCATCTAAAAATAAATAATGGTTGATGCTGTTTTTTTCAGGTGATAACACTATTCAAATGCCTGTTAAGTATCTTGAATGTTAAACTGCATATCACTGTTATCATGTGAAAGGCTTATGATTCCAGTATCATGTGACCTTCAAGGAGCGGAGAAAGATCTGCAACCCTTGAATTAAATAAATAAATAAATAAATAAATAACTCATAAAACCCAGTTCTCATGGTTCTGGGTTTTGCCCCTTGTGCTGAACTTTTTGGACTGGACTCCTGTGTTTTTTTGTTTGGTTTTCTGTTGCCACCTGTTTTGTCCCTCCTGTGTTTCCGTAGCCTTGCCCAGCCTGTGTTCCCCTGCACACCTGCCCTGCATCAGTCTCATCAGCCTTGTGTTGTTCCCTGCCTCACCCTCATTGTCTCCCTTCTTAACCAATCCTAGTGCTTCCCTCCTTTTTCCGGTGCCTCCCCACTCCAGGTGTGTCTTGTTGGGATTAGCTGTGTGTGTCTATATACCGGTCTGATTCGATTGTTCTTTGTCAGTTTGTTCGTCAATGTTCCCCCAGTGTTGTAGCTGTGTTTTTTTTTCGCTCATGTTCTGCCTGAGTCTGGAATTGAATTATTATTTTTCTTCAGTTTCCGTGCCAGTAGTCTCTTGCGTTTGGGTCCTGTGACATCAGTAGATATAAACTGAAAAATGCATTGTTGTCAAGATAAAAACAAAACCATTAGTTCTGACATTTGGGTATATATGAGATTTTCATCCAATAGTGAATCACTGCAGAAAAATGTCCATCCTAACCAGTCATTCAGTCTCACATCAAGTGTTTAAAATAGTTTTTCTCTCAAAACAAGTTAACACAATCTGCCAGTGGGATGAGATAATCACACTTTCTTCCAATGCAGTTTGACTTGTGTCAGGAATTTTTCTGAGAACAAGTATAAATCTGTTGAGAACAAGTATAAATGTGTTGAAACAAGGCAGAATAAGGCAGATCAGCCCACTAGGATCAAGAAAATGACACTTGATTCGTTGATTAGCATTGGAAACAAGTGGGATTATCTCATCCCAGTGGCAGATTTTTGACCTTGTTTGGAGAAAATCAAGATTTTAACACTGAAGAGAAGGCTAAATGACTTAAGATGTAGATCGTTGCTGTGTGCTATCCTGTTTTTCATTTTTATATCATGAAAGTTAACACTGTGGTATCTATTTTGCTGCTCAGATCAACACCCATTTTCTCTCTCTGCCCACTGAGCAGCACCACTGGAGCAAAGAGACGCTAAGTGCCTTGCTCATGGGCACATTATCAGAAAATTAAAGAGTTTCTCAGTCGGCCACCCAGAAGCTCCAAGCAAGTCTGAGATTTGAATCAAACGACCTCTAACCAAAATGCAGAAGTCCTGTTATCTAATCTCTTTAGGCAAAGCAAATCTAAAGTACCTTTCCAATATCAGATTACATCACAGAGCAATCCAGTGCATCATGTTATTAAATTACAGTGTTAAGCAAGTAAATTGGACTATATAATGGACTTCATATCTGCAAGTTACATTTCTAAGACAGTGCAAAGGAAGATAAGACAGGAAAGCAGGAAGATAAGGGGAAGTGAAGGTGCTTATTTGTTGGCTAGCAGGTTGGATAACAAAAGGCAGTTATTTAGATAATCAAATACAAAGTGCTTGTGTAAGCCAAGGCGATATATGAACCCATAACTCTTGTCAAACATTTTGATTACTACAGGTATGGGACTGCGTGGAGCGCCAGCCCTGCAATTTCGTCATGTTCTCATACCAACAGATTTACTGGGCTACTGGCTGGGCAGATAAGTGCAAGCGGCCGATTTCTGCCAATTTCTCATGGAACAAAAACCCTGGTGTGAAAATTGCGGAGCGTCCTGAGAGAGGGGCTCAATCAGGGATCAATAAGATGGGCTTTTAAAAAATCCTGAACCTCGGCTGAACCAGAACATGTCCCTCCAGTCACTCCTGGCAACAGTTCGCAGGCTGTAAATCCTCTGGAAACACACGCGGAATCTTAAGTTGTAACAGAGCTGACTGTGAGTTAAAACCACGGTAACGCCACAAAAATATGCGCACATGTTAGAGGATCAGGGTGCCGAGGGCTTCCATTTCAAGAGTCATTAGCGAATTGCCTGGGATGCCGGTCTGACGCATGTTGCCATGATGACTAAAACATGAGAACCTAAGGGGAGCAATGAGTGCTCCAGAGCCGTGGGGAGAGCCCGGGGCGATGCAAGCCGCCTGGTGAGGCCTTCCACTCTGGCCTCACATAGCGATGCTGCTTTTAGGTGCAAGCGGAAAAGACGGATGGACCTTCTGTTACGGCAAGCTGTTCGGTCTTTGTCACAGTTTCACAAAGTCTGTTTTTACTTCTCTGCAAGCGATAATAGCGCATAATAGTGTATTTATCATCCTACTCCCTCACTGGAGTGGGGAAAAAAATAAAAGCACACAGTAATTCAAAGTCGCAAAACCCTGACCTGTAAGAGCTGCAGGCATCAAATGTTGTGGCAGGTGTGTAGGAGAAATACAGCGGAGAATTGAAACTGTGATATTATTAGCATGAATTCACACTGTGGGCATTTGCCACTGTGTGTCATACACTGCAAAAAAATCTTTAACATCATATAGTTTCATACTCTCTCATACTCTCTCTCAAAGCAAGTGAAAAAATCTGTCAGTGGGATGAGATAATCCCCCTTGTTTCTATTGCAGTTACAGGATTTTTTTCTGAGAACAAGTATAAACATGTTGAAACAAGGCAGAATAAGGCAGATCAGCCCACTATATAGGATCAAGAAAATGACGCTTCATTCAAGAAAATTCTGGAAACAAGTTGATTAGCATTGGAAACAAGTGGGATTATCTCATCCCACTGGCAGATTTTCCTACCTTGTTTGAAGAAAAGCGAGATGGGACTGAATGACTTGTTAAGATGTCGATTTTTTGCAGTGTGCTACTCAAAGAGAGAGCGTTGGCAAAAATAGTCCACATAAGGTAGATGACTAACGCCCCCATGTGCCTGAAGATGATTACTACACAATGCTGTTGCTGCACACACACAATGTAACAGTACACTGATCCCCCCCCACCCTTATAAAAAATAATGTAGAATATGACACCTTTAATATGGTGACACAGGAAGGAGTTAAACACGCACATCTCACTCGCTGTACAAGTATGAGTCATTTTCACAGATTTGCTTCTCAGAGAGAGTCGTGACGTTTTTAGAGGCTCTCCTGGCGAATGTGAATTTGTATGGAAGTGAATATAATGTGCAGGTGTATAAAGCCGCATGTTCTCTTTTGCAGTGACAACAACTTGTGTACTGAAAAGGAGTATGATCAGAGTATAAGTGCAAAGAAAGAAAGAAAAACAAAGAAAGAAAGAAATCCCCTCCTTGTATTTTAAACATCATCATTAGGGATTTTTTTCCCAACATAAATCTTTGTGTGGTCCAGTATGGATTCAGAAAATGTTCCCATGTTTCTTGTCCCTAATTATCCAATTACTGAACATCTTGTCCCCCTGACATCCTGTCATAATGAAAACAGATTTTCACTCACAGTTTGTCTTTCCTTCTTGCCATTACAGGATCTATTTTTTCCTTACTTTTATGACAAAAGCTTAACTACTCAAGCTACTAGAAATCAGGGCAGGAGACCTGATTGTTAGATAATTGCAGCATGCACTTAAATTATTTACAGATGGCCTTATCAAGTGACCTATTTTAAGTGTCATTCATTACGTTGCTATTTGTGTCTTCTAAATGTGTCATGACTGAGGCCTGATATCCTGATGGATACATCCTGGTTACCATATCCGTGTATTTGTGTATTGTATCAAAATCTTTTCAGACATGATCAGTGGCCATTGTTACATGGGGATTGGATAAAAGGGCCAGTATCCAAGGGCTAGTCAGTGTCTTAAAGGAACAGCTCACCAAAAATGAAAATTTTGTCATTGCCTGTTCAACAACATGCCAGCTGAAACACAGGTGAAGTGTAAATATAGATCTTTACTCTACATTTATTTAAAATATAGGTCTTTTCCACTCAGAATGCAACTGTCTGGCTGTGGAAAATTTGCTGCACAAGCTGGATGGAGTAATTTTGTTGTCATTTTTTGCCCTTTCTGTATTTCTCAAAAGCCTCTAACCCATCGACTTCAGCTGTCTTGCAGGAGGCTGCCACAGAGTTGCATTAGCCACCCCCCTCTGTGTGGTATGGACAAACACACTTCACCTGTTTCAGCTGGCACAGAGGGGAGTAGGTAATGATAATTTTTTTTTATTTTTGGGTGAACTGTTCCTTTAAAGGGCTGTTAACCCTAAATGAATCATTACATCTGTGTTTCAGTGGCGAGTTTCAGTGTCCTATGATGAACTGAATGCTATTTCAGGGGCTTTTCCACCCTGACAAATGGTAACTGGACTGCATTTCTATGACACTTCTCTTGTCAACTGACCACTCAGAGCACTTTACAATGTTTTACCTCTTATTCACCCATTCTCACACACACACACACACACACACAGATGGCTGAGGCTGCCATACAACTAGCTAATCAGTAGCAGTTAGGGCTTCAATGTCTTGCTCAAGGACACTATGACCTGAGGGAAACACCTAGTTCTGATATTTTTTTGGCATGGAAATGATCCAAATAAAGGTTACTGAATACAGCACAAAAGACTGAATATCAGAAACTTCATTTTGAGAATTATCAGTGTCATCCTTGGGTGTCAATCATGGGAACACACACAGCTGAATGAAATGAAGACACCGCCTTACAATTTGTTTTAAGCCCTATACCTCTTTGCTGATGTTGAATTGGGTTAACTGAGTGTTTCTGTACACTGGGCTTTTATTAAACATCAGACAT
>OMKZ01055745.1:18274-33181 GCA_900302535.1 Neoniphon sammara
CTACGACCGCCGCTACATCCTGGGTCTGATCCTGCAGGAGGCGCACCGGATGCCCAGCATGCCCTCCTACATGAACAGAGGAGGGTGTTTCCACATGGAGGACGGCAAGACCCCTCTGCATTTGGCGTGTGAGCTCCTGCGGCCCGAGGCTGTGATCATGCTGCTGGGGAACGGAGCGTCGCCCCACGCCGAAGACCACAACGGCCTGACTCCCCTAGATGTTATCCTGGAGAAACTGAGGGACTCCAGCAGCGGCGAGAAGAGACAGTGCTTGGACAATTTGTTAATGTTCATGCCCGAGGTTCATTTCAAAATGAAAGGGGCTCTTGACAAGGAGCCGGAGAGCTGGACTAAAGTGCTGGGCGAGGAGACGTTCAAGTACCTGGTGGGGAGAAGCCCAGCCCCCCTGGTCCTCACTGCCATGCAAACTATTCTGAAGCAGCTGAGCCCTGCGACGTTTCCTGACAGCCTGCATGAGCTGCCTATACCCTCCTCACTGAAACCACAGGGTCTACCGTACAGCCAGCAGGAGAAGCTGAGAGTCGTATAGCATGCTTATAACACGATGCAAGCCTGCTTATAGCCTCCTGTATGAACCTGTCAGTGGTACTAGATAAGCATGATGTGTGTGTGTGTGTATGTTTGTGTGTGTGACCTGTATGATTAAAATGCGGTAAGACTTTATAATAAGGGTGTAGAAATAAACATTAACTAGTGCAAGAAGGAGTAAAGAAATTGAATTGATGTACAAACAAGCAGGAATTCCTGTAGTTTAGCACTGACAGATGAATGAGCTGTTAGCAGTGGTAACTACATACATTTTTATATAACGATTTGATATTTAGGGCTGGGAGATACAGAGCAAATCAAATATCATGATATCTTTGACCAAACACCTCGATATCGATGTTGTGATGATATTGTAGGGACTATTGGTGCTTTCGTAAGATACTTAAACGGAGGACATTTTTGATAAACAATCAATAATTTGGATATGATGACCAAGCAGTTAGCGGCAAATGACAGAACAGCTGCAAAAGTCTACTAAATTCAGAAAAATGCACTCCATTACTGTAATGCAGCCTTTAAAACCAGGAAAAGACATCACGTATGACATATTAAGATATCCTAAATCCCTTAAGGTATGAAGGCTTATATCATGATAATGTAATATCAATGTATCACCCAGCTCTAGTATTAATGAGTGGTGTTTTTAATTAACATTTGATTAAACTTTAGGGGAAGTGAATGGGTTATAACCCAGTTTACAAGGCACACAAAGGCAGAGCAACCAGTGCAGCCAAACAGCTGACTGTTACATGAATTTAGTGGCCTGAAGACCAACAACAACAACAACAACAAAAAAAAAACAGACCCTGACCTCCACTGTCGGCTCAACTCTCAGGACTTTTCTTAGTCGTCTATTTTTAACTCACAGTACTGGGGGAAATCCTAGTTTTACCCGGGAACAGCTGCAACTTAGAGTTAAAGACCAATTGCTCTGACATGTCATCTCTGTAAAGGAATGTATTGTTACAAATAGGCCTACTTTTATGTTATTTAACCTTCTTTTTTTTTGACCAGGTAAAAGTATTAAAATTAAAATCTAATTTGCAAGGGAAATCTGATCAAGAAGGCAACATAAAACAAGAATAAAAGCTATCAGTTACAATGGAACATCTGTGAAAGCATAAAAAACAAATGATATAGGATTCAGCAAAGTGAAAGCCATATATAGTCATCAGAATAATACATTTAGATTACACACCAAGACACTTACCAATACATAATCTATAGAGGTGAGAAACTGTATGTATAGTTGTAAAAGTGGATTTAGAAAAGGATATGGTGCCATGGATGCTGTGTTATGCTTGGACTCTGAGATTAGAAGAAGTCAAACTAATCATGAGCTGGTGGCGTCTGTTTTTTATTGCAGAGAGGGTTTATGATTTAATTTCAAATGATGGATTGTTCATCAAATTAATGAGCCTGCAGTAAAAGCAGCCAGACAAATGCAGCTTTCTTGCAGGCGTCCATATTGATCCCATCTCAAACATTTGAAAGCTCTGATGTCACAAAGTGGGAACTTTCCTAGGGCTCTTGAATGCAGCATATAACCCAATAGTCCATCTAGTTACAGTGGAGTATTTTCTATGTCACATTGTAATCATGCATTGTATCACATGTAATGGTAAAAAAAAAATGATCAAATGACCACAACAAATAATAAACACTCAAATCATCACATGAGAATTTGCACCAAATAATTGAAAGTCTAACATAAAATAATAAATATGTCGATTAAAGAAGCCAGTCATCAAATGACAAATACACACAGATCAAATTATGAAAACCCAATCATCATGACCACACAAGCTGAAAAGTCAGCCGTCTGATGATGCACTGTGTATGTTGTTGTGGTCATTTGTTGCATTTTATGTATTTTTATTGTTAGATGTGATCATGGTGGCACAGAAAATGATCCATAAGTTACAGCTTACAGTTTTTCAGTAATGCTAACAGCTAATGAGTCACATCTGCTGAAATCTCTCTGAAATGTGAACCTTTAGCATTCATTAAACCTTGGATACACAGACAATTGTTCCTGTTCTGCAGTAACTGGCACTGTCTCTGTACAAGTGTTCTGTCTTCTTGCATTTGTTTCCTTTACACAGAAATCTTTGGATTAATATGTTTGTAACATGATCTGGATTCTGCTACAAACAGCAAATTATCAGCCCTCTGCTTCTTCCACTCCTGAGGCACTGACACTTTATCTCACTGAGGAAATCCTGCGTTTATGTAGTGAAGCATAACTATAGCTCCATTTTCCCTAGCAGCATCTCACCCAGCACCATGCACATTTTGGACGTGAATAGCTCTGAGGCTCTACATTTGCACTGCTGTCCTGTAAGCAAAGGGTCATGCAGGGAGGTGTCACTGATGGCAGGCATGTTTCAAAGTGGAAAGAGGCACACTGAGTTGGATCTATGTGGAGCGGTTTATACTGCAAGTCCACAAGTGGAAAGTCCATTTACTCAAGAACTGTCCTTAAATACAGTTTTGAGTCACTGGCACTTGTGTGTTTCCATTTAGTGAAACTTTATCTTTTTCCTGCACTACATTTATCTGACGGCTGGAGTTCCTTTGCAGAAGAAGCTTTTCCATGCAAAACATCAAATGTGATGCATTGTTAGAGTGTAAACTAGCCAACAGTATATGGAGCAGTTAGAGCTGCAACTTTCAAATACTTCTTACAGGTTAATGCATCAATAATTTAACACTCTGAAAGGCACCATTCTTCACTATGACTACTTTGACTCTACATGATTAATGACATTTTACTAATACTGAAATAACATTTTGAATGCAGGACTTTAAATGGAGTATTGTTCCATTGCAGTATTGATTCTTTAACTTAAGGATCTGACAACTTTTTCAACCACTGTGCAGGTCTGTTAAAGCTTTTGTAGTGTTCCTTATAGTCTATAGTCTTCTAGAAAAAAACAGACCTATCTTTTACCAAATTCTTCCTCAGTGCATTACAGTGAGCTGTCTTGTTCCATCCACAAACAAACGTGATCTCTCCAGTCACAGATGTAAACTCAAAATGACTGGATGACAGTCATAGTTGGAAAAAACACAGTATCCATACTGGATAGTCACTTTTTCTGATCAGCCAACTCACCTTAAGTGCTTACATGCCTGTGGCAATCTTAAAATCTTGTTTTTCTTAAAACTAGGTAAAAAAAATGCCAATGGGATGAGATAATCCCACTTGTTTCCAATGCTAATCAACTTGTTTCCAGAATTTTCTTGAATCAAGTGTCATTTTCTTGATCCTAGTGGGCTGATCTGCCTTATTCTGCCTTGTTTCAACAGATTTATACTTGTTCCTAGAAGAAAAAAAAAACCTGAAACAAGTGAAACTGCATTGGAAACATCTCATATCTTATCTCATCCGACTGGCAGATTTTTTTTTCATTTGTTTTTAGGAATAATAAGAACACTGAAGATGAGACTAAATAACTTGTTGAGGTGGAGGTTTTTGCAGTGTGGGGGCTTTTATCTTACCAAAAGTCCACACATGGATGGGTCAATAGCTCACATAAATGAATCTATAAACCAAGGAACATATAAAGAAGGAAGAGACAGTACGTCACAGCAGCGGCCACTGGTGTCAGATTTTGGTGCCGGTAACACTGAAGTCAACTATAAACCTCTATAACTCTGCTGTTTGAACTTTTACACTACAGAGATTCAACCACATAACAAAACACACTTTACATGATGCAGATTGGTGGGTTTTGTCCAATGTGTGCATTTGTTGTCCCTCTGACTGGCCTCAAAACATCAGGAGTTTTGTCCAGCTAGCATTAACAAAATAAAGCTCATGCTTGTCACATGCACTTTCAAAATGTACACTCCAATATATCAAATATGAGCTAGTTAGCAACAGACAAACTACTCATAATTCCGACACCTGGCTGAGGATCTAACCTATTAAATAAGGTTTAAACAGAGAGGTGGCAAACCCATTCAAAACAATGACAACCGCACTGAATTCTTGCATACTTGGCACCAATTTCAAACTCAGTGATGTAATGTCTCTTCCTTCTTTATACGTTCCTTGCTACAAACCAGCAAGTAAGCCTGGCTTTACATAATGCAATTAGTTGCAGGTTGTGGAACTTGACTGTTGCTATGTAACCAAATCCATCCAGAACATTCCAAATGTTTGTCATCAGATGGTGGTTCTGCGGAATTCCACACTACTACTACATAGAATTATACTGCGGTGAAACAGGACTCTGGCCAGTGGAATTAGAACAATAGAAAACAACAATATAAAATCAACTTTTTTCATTATGTCATGAGCATGGCGTTTATATATGGATAGTTTGAACTTTAGTGAACCAGCCAGCACAGATCCAGCTCTGTGGTTGGGAAGTAGTCTTCAACACTTATTCTCCATTGGGTGCAATCAACACCTCAGACAGGGCACCTCAGAGTCCTGATGAGCCTCCGTCTGACTGCAGTCCCACAGGCCGGGCGTTGTCACTCACTATTCAACGCTCAATTTGTCTTTCTCAGGCAGGACAAGATTAAAGCTTGTTTTCCTAGTGATCTGCTCATTCCTCGCGGTGATGTCATCACCTCCCCCTGCAGTCTCCTGTGAAATCAAACAGGTTTTTCCAGACCTGGGTGGTTTAATTGCATTTTGTCGGGGATTTAATACAAGTCCGAGTTGTTTGTTTGAAAGGGCATATGAGAGGCGTTACTCATATCATGTTTCCCAAAGGTCTGCAAATGTCTCAATGGAATAAAAGTGACCACATTAGATTTGCTGTAGAGGGATTTGTTGCATATAACATAAATAATAATGGTAAATCCAACACATTGACAGTTTAATTAGCCTTGATTTACCTTTATTGTCTAAATTTAAGTAACTTATTCTGTATATTGTAATCAAACTCATTGCGCTTTAGATCTATTAAATAATGTGTCACTTTGTTGCCGTAATTTCTAAGTTACCATTAAAGTTACCATTAAGTTACCATAAAAGGCCAATTTAATCTCACTCTTGAGTACAAACCATATGTTACAGAAATACTGGTGATTTTTCATTCTGGATGTGTCAGAACTAAAGTCTGTTTTTGCACCGCTACACAACAGGATAACGAAATACACAACAAAATCATGTTTGTAGCAGTTACAAAGGGACAGTCAAGACTAAAGCGGTACTGTTGTTGGGAAGATGTCCTATTGGTTATGATAAGGATGTCAAATGAATAACTTTGCATATGATTCAGTTTATGAATGCAAAAAGCTTTGAACGGCTTAACTGTTCCCTGCCAGCCAAAGGAAGATTATCCTACATAATTACAGCCCAACTAGAATAACCAATCTGATTTTGGTTATTCACTGGCATACATAGTTGCTCTAGGCATTGACTAAATGTTTCCGTGCCAAGGAGTGCCCAGATGAATGTGTTTTGTACCACAAACAGGAAGAGATCCCAGATGCTGTCTGAGAGCACAGATTCCAGCCTGAGGGAGTGACACGGTAATGTTAAGTCACCATCACCCCTGCTTCTGCACTCAGCTCTCCTAAACAGGACTGGTACACCTTCTTCTATGACTGCCATAATTTCCTGTCACAGACCTGTTATTGCTGTTATTTGCAGAAAAGATTTAAATGCACTCATATTTTACAGAGTTTTACATCATTTGAACATCTTGGTTTTATGGCAAATTCCAAAGATCCAGTGATAATTTTAATAATCTACAAATTGTCCAGGCCTGCTGCCCTTCTCAGACTCTCGTCACCAATTTTTTAATACTTTTGAATCTTTTAATCTCACTCAGGCAATGCAAGAGCCCACATATTCAAAGGGCCACACCCCTGACTTAGGGCCTTTCTCAATACCAAGTTCGCCAAGTTCGGACTTGTGAACTTGGTAGTTCAGACTTGGCAAGTACGACCCCAGAGTACAAACTCCCCAGGATGGGAGGACGCATTACTGGCATTCTGCAATTGGAACAGCTGCTTGGTTCGAAATGCATTCTGGGATACCGAGCTGTCTCAAGTCCACACAAGTCTCCTCCCAATGCATCCTCGGTGAAATGGGCGTGTCAAGAACACTTCCGGGTATTTCAACCGTTCTTGGCTAAATGCGAACTTGTGTATTGGAACAGTACTTGGGCTGCGACTGATGACGTTTCACAAGTCCACAAGCACACGAGTACAGAGAAGAACGCAGATTGAGAAAGGTCCTTAGTCCCGTACAATGGCCTCAGCCCTGACAACTTCGAGACTGAGGACATCTGTGTGTCTGATCACAAGGCAGTTTTATCCAGTGTGGTTTTATTCCAACTACCTACTCAGCATGTTTTATTTGCGAGGACATCACATTTGAGTCCAGTATCTTTCACACAAGGAATCCTTTTCAATGATGCAGCAGACGACTAAATAACAGACAGACAAACGCTGCACTCAGTCATTTGTCAAATTTCTCCACCAGAGGGCAGCACTCACCAACATGTGGCTTTACAGCTTGGTGAAAGCTTTGTAAGCTGGTGATCCTCTTTAAAATTAAAGCTGTGTTATGTAATTTTAGGAAATTCGAAACTGAAATGTCAGTTTCAGACAGACTGTTCATGATGTAGTTTTAGCACTGAATAAATTGAGTCTAGATCTAGAGTAAACCTGGATGTCTGTTCGAAATTAGAAAGAATCAGGTTTATATCTGGTGTTCTTACCTTCCCAGCACCTTAACACTGCAAGGAGGCATATTCTTGACTCAGCGTTTATTATTTTTAAAAGGCTAATGTCTGATTTTGTGATTAGATATGAAATCTTACATATATGTCACCTACTGAATACATTACATATACTGGTTCTTTTATTCCAAATGGAAATAAATAGGCCACCTATGCAAATGATGAGACTGGATCATTATATGGTGCATTTTGTAAAATTGTGCCATCAAATATGTTCAAGTGTCTTACTACCAAAGCTGTTATGCAATCATGAGCTTAAAAAAACTTTTTATCAGAGTTTGCTCTCATGCAAGGGAGTTTCCTGCTGAAGTTCCTGAAATAAGATTGTGTTGTTCCTTTCTTGATCTACGTATTTTTGTGCCGTTTAATATTACTTTGTGTGTGTGTGTGTGCGTGCGTAGGTGTAGGTGTTACGGGCAGGAAAGGAAGAACTTATTTGCGTCACAGTGTAATTTCAAAGTTTCGGCCCAATGCTGGTAAAAGATGTGCATATGGTTACTATTAAACACTAATATAAAGTCATATATTACCTTTATATTAGTCACATGACCTTTGACCTTCAGTGACTTTGAAAGGTTGCATTGATGGAAAACATTTGCATGTATTACTGATCCTATAGCATTTCACTGTCCAACATGCAGCAAGCACTTTTTTATATTTCTAATTGAACTTGAATGTACTGGGGACATGATTCATTAATCTTACACTACAAAAAATCTCCACCTCAACATGCCATTTAGTCTCATATTCAGTCTTAATATCAGATGCAGCAAAATCCAATGCAGTTTCACTTGTTTCAGGATTTCAGTATAAATATGCTGAAACAAGCCAGATCAGCCCAATAGGGTTAAGAAAATGACACTTGATTCAAGAAAATTCTGGAAACAATTGATTAGCATTGGAAACAAGTGGGATTATCTCATCCCACTGGCAGATTTTTTTTATCTTGTTTTAAGAAAAGTAAGATCGGGAAATCCTCATCTTTTTGCATCTCCACTCTTTGCTGTCTGTGTTGCGGTTGTCAGGTATTACTCTTTCAATCATCACTTTGCCAGTGCCTATCAGAGTTGTCACTGAAGGGGAAGTGAGGTTAGAGACACCTGCCAGGAAATACCCAGAAGATAAGATGCTTTGGCCAGCAGACAATGCATGGCATTGTGACAGTGTTTTATAAAACAGGTTTCTCACATGCACTTCGTCTGACACCTCCTAAATATCTTTACACACTGCAGTATAAAAGTGGCCTACATACCGCAATACATTTAGTTTTGCCTGCTAAACTCACAATGCAGCTCTCTCCCTGCTGCTGCGGCCTGCTGGTCCTGATGATGAGCGGCATGCTGGGTCCTGTGGACAGCTGCGACTTTGCTGAGTCCGTCTGCGGGGCTTTTTTGCCCGGGGATGTGGTGATAGGTTTGCTGTTACCGAGCCATCGAAAAGTGGCTGCTCTTCATCAAAGGACACAAGCAGAACCCTTCACCTGTACTGAGTATGTATATGAGATATTAGTGATGAATTTACCGCAGGAGAGATTATTACTGCTTGTGTCATTGTGCACACAGAATTATATTGTTCATTGATAAACATTTTGGCTAAAAGCACACTCTCAAGGAATAAGCCAAAGTGTGTGTGTGTGTGTGTGTGTGTGTGTGTGTGTTTAATTGCACTGCAAATAATCTCCATCATAAGCCCTTTAGTGTCATATTCAGTGTCAAAATCATGTTTATCTTAAAAAGTGAAAAAATAAAATAAAATAAAAAACACTGCCAGTGGGATGAGATAATCCCACTTGTTTCCAATGCAGTTTTACTTGTTTCAAGAATTTTTCTGGGAACAAGTATAAATATGTTGAAACAAGGCAGAATAAGGCAGATCAGCCCACTAGGATCAAGAAAATGACACTTGATTCACTTGATTATTTTTCTACCTTGTTTGAAGAAAAACAAGATTTTAACATTGACTATGGGATAAAATTACTTGTTGAGATGAAAGTTATTTGTGATATGATGCCTGTACATTTTTTAAAATTATACACTGAGATGTCAAACACTCACTCAACACAAAAACGACTTTCATTTTAAAGGAGTAATACCAAAATTGTGGCTATTTTGTTCTTCGACAACAGCAGAGCTATACTGGTTGGAATATCCTCCCCGTGAGACAGAAGCAGTTCGATAACATGATGATGGTCTTCTGTTTCCAGTTTTGATTTGGTGGCATTTGTCAGATCCTTGGCTGTCATTCACACAATTGAAGAAATAAATGAAGCTGGCGAGCTCCCAGGAGTGCGTCTTGGATACCTGATGTGTGACACCTGTGCTGATGCGACAAAGGCGCTGCAGAACGTGGAGCACATGCTGGCAGTGAACGGCTCCCTGAACGTCCAGTGCAACTACACAGACTACAGGCCAGCAGTGAAGGTCATACTGGGAGCTCGCTTCTCCGAGGTGTCGATTGCTGTGGCCAAGCTGCTGAGTGTCTACATGGTCCCCCAAGTAAGCTCAGTACTTTCCAATTGAGAAACCAATTTCTAATCTTACTAATGCATTTAAAGTGAGTTAAATGTAATCAATCAGGTACCTTCGGTGCCTTGTATTTTTTTTCCCCAAGGATTTTTCTGGTTCTTGTTACTGGAGTTCAGTGTGCACATAAACGAATAAATGAGTTCCAATGTAATAATAAGTATATAATAATGTTATAGGGGTGTGTAATGGTTAAATTGCATTTCTTAATATTCAAATTATGTGCTAATTCCACCTTTTTTTGTCAGTTGAACCCAAAGGGTCCTCACTTCAATCAACCCTAGGCAATTTTGCATAGTGCACCTTTAATTAACCAGCGAGTCTCACTGAAATTTATGATTCAAAAATTTAAACCAATTGTCTTCTCTCATACATTTACAGTTTCAATTCTTTTAAGTCTACATTCAATTCCTTATGTCTTCCCTTGTTATTTTGTCTCATAATCAGCTGAGCTCCACATCATCATCTGCTGCACTGAGCGATAAGTTGCGCTACCCAGCTTTCATGCGGACAATCCCCAGTGATGTGCATCAGACCAAAGCACTGGCCAAACTCATGGCGCGCTTTGACTGGAACTGGGTGGGTGTTGTGTACGGGGATGATGAGTATGGCAAAGCGGCTTTCCAGAGTTTTCTCTTGGATGCAGAGGAGATGAACGTGTGCTTGGCCTACCAGGAGGTGGTTCCTCACTACCTCGATCATGAGCAAAGCATGCAACGCATCACGCAGGTTGCCCAGCGGATCCGCTCCTCCTCAGCCCAGGTGGTGCTGCTCATCCTCAAGCCGGAGTTGGTCGAAAATCTTTTCAAGGAGATGATTCTGACCAACACATCTAAAACCTGGATTGCTAGCGACGCCTGGTCCAGAAACCAGCTCTTGGCCCGTATGGACGGCATCAACGAGGTGGGGGACATCTTCGGCTTCACTTTCACTGGACGCAAGAGAGAATCCTTTCATGATTACCTGAGGAACCTGAGACCAACCCCAGGAGGATACAACCGTTTCATCGAAGCGTACAAGAACCTGAGATTCAACTGCACCTCAGAGTGTTCTTCAAAGGAGCCTCCGTCCTATTGTCTCTCATCTGACCTCCTGAACATTAAATCTATGAATGCATGTGATTACACAGATCCTCAAAAAGCCAATGATGACTACCTTGTGAGGAATCTGGACACAAGCGAAACCAACGGTGAAAGAGTGGCAGTGTGGGCCATAACTAACGCTCTCAAAAAATTATTGCAGTGCAATAAAACCTCTTGTTCTGGTGAGATTAACTTCCCACCATGGAAGGTGAGAATTTACAGCAGCAAAAATGAATGATTTCACTTTTTTGAAAGCATAGTTTCCAGATTATTTTGCATTGCAGGCATCTGACACTGAGTTATGATGAATGTAAGGGTAGAATAACCTTAAATTGCATGTTTATCAGCATTGCAAGAAACCTGTATTGCAAGACTCAAAACCACAGCACACAAATAATAGATATCATGGATGTTTCTTTCCAATTACTCATGAGTTTGGTAAATGATCTGTAACTGTAAAAATCTTTGGCCAGGCCATTATTAAGTCCAACTTTGTCGTTTGGTCTTACAGCTTCTCGAAGAACTGAAGAAGGTTCGTTTTGAGCTCGACAACCAGACGTATTTCTTTGACAAAAATGGTGATTTTGTGAATGGTTATGACCTGATAATGTGGGAAAAGGATGGAAAACAGAGACGCTTTGAAAAGCAGGGACAATACCATGTCCTCGATGGACAAATCGAGCTCAGCGTGAATGTGAGCGAATTCAACTGGCTTTCAACATCCAATAACACAGTAAGTGCACAGAGACAGCATAAAAAGAGACACATCCTTGCTTAATGTTATTTGCTTTGTTGAAATCCTCCCGAGGACAGAGTGCTCACATCTAGTTCATTATACGTTCTTCATTGACAACGCTGTAACACAAGACAGACTGGATTCTTTAGACTGCATGATAAACTTCAGGTTTTGTTTCCTTGGTTTGCTTTCTCAGATTCCTTGGTCCAGATGCTCGGAGTCCTGCGCCCCCGGCTCTGTGAAGAAGATTCTCAACGTGTCCTGTTGTTACACCTGCATGCTGTGTGAGGAGGGGACCTTTTCAGATGCCTGGGGTACGCCTGACTGAAACACTGTCTTCTTGTTACCTTTGCTCTTAGTTTGCCTCAAAATATGAAACATCTTACCTGTAATGGACAAAGCTTGCCCAGTAATAAAAACCATCTTGTCTTCTTTTAGATCTTCATGAATGTAAAAAGTGTCCCAATGGAACTTGGTCCCTGATGGGTTGGACGCACTGCAAGAAAAGATGGGAATCCTACCTGCGATGGGGCGATCCTCATCCCATCATTCTGGTGGCGTCTGCAGCCTTTGGCATTTTGCTGCTGCTGATTATTCTAATTATCTTTTTGGTGTACAGAGAGTCCCCACCAATGAAAAGAGCCGAGGTGAGGCTGTCATGCGTGATGATGGCTGGTCTAGCGGTGAGCTTTGCAAGTGTGATATGCTTCATGGGCAAGCCGAACGTACACCTCTGTCGGGCCAGGCAGGTCATGTATGCCCTGGGCTTCACCCTGTGTGTTTCCTGCATCCTGGTCAAGGCCTTTCGTACATTCCTGGCTTTCTTGCCTTTTGGTCAACTGAGACACAGGCGCCTGACGAAACTTTACAAGCCACCTATAATCATCACCGTCCTAACTTTTCTTCAAGGTATAATCTGTATTTTTTGGCTGATCTTTGATTCTCCTGATATTGACACTACCCCTCCGTCTGCTCAGTCCATGGAGAAAATAATTCAGTGTAATGAGGGTAAGACATACATAGGTTTCGGCATCATGCTGAGCTACATAGCTCTGCTGGCTTTTGTCGGCTTCCTCTTGGCCTTCAAAGGCAGGAGGGTTCCCCAGGAGTTCAGCGAAACAGGCTACATTATTTTTAGCATGCTAATGTACCTGTTTGTGTGGGTGTGTTTCATCCCCATCTATTTAATCAAGACAGGAGAAGGCCCTTATGTGCAGGCTTCGGCCATTCTGGTATCCAGTTATGGTGTCATCTTCTGCCATTTCTTGCCAAAGTGCCATGAGGCACTTTGGGGGTCAAACACCGATACGCTGGAGAAGATCCTGAGGCGGTGGCAGGCCTTCTCCAGTCCAACTTCTGAGCCTGAGTTAGAGAAAGAAACGCCTCAAATAAGCACGGTCTCACAAGGGACAGCAGGGGTTTCGAGATCAAAAACAGTAGCCGTAATTGGGATGAAAGAGAGAGTGAGCCAGGCTAACCCTTCTGGTTTAGAGGAAGTCATAATACCAATGTCCCGAGTCCAGAAGATTAATGCCCGTCTGCTGCCTGTGGTGCTAGGGGCACAACTGAGAAGGAGACGTAGGAGTATGTCATTCTAATAAAAATGATGTTGAAACTTGGGGTGCAGCATGATGAAATACAATGGAATGATTTGTTATTGTAAGAGAGTGTAATTTTACATTTACTGTACATTTGTATTTTATGTATCCTGTTTTCATTTGAGAGCAAATCTTGTCACGATCAATAAGGTCAATATGCGCTGAGAGATGTAATATTTAATATAATTATGTATATTTTCTGATGAAAATACAGTTTTATTCTTCAGTGTACAGAAGACAAAACAGAACTTTTATTTGTATTGTATACAACTACCAGAGTGCATTTACAACAAAATTGCTTTTAAAATAAGTCATGTTTGAAGCATTTGTACCATATTTAAACTGTTATTTTAGGTAATAAAGCCTTTCAGATGGCAAAAATTAGATTATCATCTCCTTGTCTTGGTGATACTGATGTAGCAACACTTGATGGATTTGATGGATATGTATTTTAAGGCATTGTGGCAGATTATACAGTATAATTCCAGGTGGTGAGGGATTGTACACATTAGAGTTTGAGTTATAAAAACATTTTTCAGAGATGTAGCTTTACTTGAAGCAGATATAATGTCACTCTGTCCAACAGCATTTATAAAGCCAAGTTATCTGGCAAACTTGAATTGCAAAGACACTGTTTTTAAGTTTAAAAATTATAATAATATCTCCTTTGTTCATTGGTCAGCAGGTTAACTACCTAGTTGTGATAATTGTAGGCTGGTACATCTAGTTTGAACAGGAAACAAAAAAAGTTTACAGGAAAACCTCTGAGAATAGCACGACATTAGATCAGCTGCCTGAGACTGTTACACAAGTGCCAGCAAATCAGTGGTGATCCACGCCAAGCAGGGGTAAAGACACTTCTCTTGCCAACACACAGTTGCACAACCATACAGCTCGTGTCTGTTGAATGAAACTTAGATACAAATCTCAGTTCATTAGCATTAGTAATAACAGAAAGTCTTATCATATTCAGATAAATCAGTGTTTAAAATCAAAGGATAACCGCAATGTTGGGAGAAGAAAGGAATGCTCTTTATTATTAGTGACTAACATTATTTTTAAATTACACTCGTAAATTATTACTACTAGTGAGGACTATTTTTTAAGTGAAGGCCTAACAGTCAGGAAAGTCCTCCAACACAATTTATCCAACCCATAATGCTGTGAGGTAACAAAAAAAATGCACTTGAGGTTGTCCCACAATCGAAGCAACATGCTATTGGAAAGTGATCTCAGGGAAAATGAGATCACACACATTCTCAACCTCTTTGTCTCTGCACACACATACACAACCACACTTTATTTATTTACACAAATCATATCCTGTACTTTCTGCTGAGTTTTAATCTCATTCCTGTCATAGCATCTTCATTTTTAATTCCAACTCAGCGCAACTCAAACTCAATCAGACGTCATATTGTGCAGAAAACAGACGTCCAGCATGTTAAGCTCCTTCTGCTCAGTTGGCCAATAGCATGCCATATACCTGTTACACCCTTCTGTGGTACACCTGGTACTGGTTGGCAGGGATTAAAGAGCTATATGCATAATGCTTCTGGAAGGTAGTTAGGCTCAGGCTTTCTGTTATTCTTTGTATTGCCTATCTGAGAATCAGGGTTACAGGGTAGAGGATTACTGTTTTTATATTATTGATTTAGTCAGGGGAGGTTCATCCAGTCTTCAAGC
>OMKZ01055747.1:5134-27087 GCA_900302535.1 Neoniphon sammara
ACACACACACACACACACACACACACACAGGCACACACACACACACACACGCACACGCACAGGCACATAACATGCAGTAAATGTAGGGGCATAGAGGGAAATTCAAGATTACGCCTTTGAAACTGTGCATATGTATGTGCAAACACACACACACACACACACACACACACACACACACACACACACACACACACACCTCAGCCTGTGTGGCTGGGTGGCCTAATGGTAATTGACACCATCCTCTGGGGTTCAAGCCCCATATCAGAAGTCATCCATATGAAGATTTTTTTGTAGCAAAACATTTGCAATATATGTGCTCACAATCAGTTTTTCTCAAGTATATAAGTCTCTAGCACAAGTCTGGTCTTGTGCATAACAAATAGTAAATCTCTGCAATTTCACTTTTGCTACAATTTTGCTACAGTTTAGTATTTTGTGCAAAAGTCATTTGTAGATCTGAATTTACCATTTAGTAGATCTAAAAACAGTTTTCATCATACAAATGAAGTAGATTTTCTTTACAGTAAAAGAAAGATATTATAAAGTTGTTCTTACACACAATCTTTTATCAGAGTATTTCATGTTAAATATTCAAATTATGTTAACATAAGTTGATGTTCTTTTTTGGGGGTGGGGGGTGGGGTTAATACTCTTCATCTGGAATAAAAAATGTTTCCTTTTGCATCAACTTATCAGTTCAGTATCATGGGGAAAGAATTGTAGTATCTTTCCAACATCAACCGTTCCATGTCTTGTTTTTCCTCGTGTTTCCAGTGGTGGTGTTGGACAGTCAGGTGTCAGTGGGCTCTACAGCAGCAGCAGTAGTTGGAGCTCCTCTGACAGACATCACCATGTCCACTAAGGCCATGAGTGTGGTCTCTGTCACCAGCCAGTGCTCCTACAGCAGCACCATAGTCCATGTGCCACAGCCTGAGTCAGGTACAGCAGACAATACAACCTTTCTTGTGCATATTTTGTGTATCTGTCTGTCTGTGTATCTGTCAGTAGTCAGCATAGTGAAAAATATTTTGAACCAATGAATCCTGCATTGCATGACACAGATCCTGTGTATCTGTATACCTTGGTTATGATCTATTTGTTGCATTATCTTCTATGTGTTGCATTATCTTCATTATTGTCTTTCTTATTTTCAGTACATTAGATGTGTTCCAATCTGGTCTAATCTGTTACTGTTCATGTTAGATGAGTAAATGTCTGGAGGAACTGAATTTATATTTAGTTATGCTTGGAATTAGTGATTAGAGTCACTCCTCAGGTAATGTGGGTAATCTCACTTTGTGTTGTGACTCTCTTTCCCTTTTCCTCCCTGATGTTCCCCAACAGAGGTGACAGCGCTGGAGGATGCTCCGATGGGCAGTGAGCCTGCTGACCCTGCCCCAACTCCTGCCCGTCCAGCCCCAAGCCCCGCCCCCAGCCCAGCCACAGAAGAACTGCGATTAGTGGGCCTCACCAAGGAGGTGCTGTCAGCTCACACCCAGAAGGAGGAGCAGGAGTATGTGGATCGTTTCCGCCATCGCATTCTCCAGAGCCCCTACAGTTCCTATCTGCAGCAGGACAACAGCTCCATGGCCCACTCCCACCACCCAGGTCTGTGTGTATGTGAAAGTACGTGTGCGCGTGTATAGATTTCTCCTGTAAAGTTTCCAGTGTTTCTATGAAATGAGTTGTTGCCGTATTGAATTTGGCCAAAAAATTCAGGGTATGGTCAGTGAGATTGCTGCTTCTAGTTCTGACATGATTTCTATGTATGTAACTGATAATTGTCTTGATGCTGCATTAAGGCATCAAGTTTAGTTAATTCCAATTGCCTTTTACGAGATGCCTTGGTAAGTTAAGTGAGCTCATTCTGCAGCTTGTGTCCATCTCACTCCAGGTGACTACGTGATGCGTCCATTGAGTGCAGGTGGGTGGAACCGCTCTCGGACAGGGAAGCCTAGACACAAGCGGGCCAAACCCCAGGGTTCATCAGACAGCTACGCCTCCCCGCCTGTCCCCTCTCGCCGTCCTCCCAACTCGTCCTGGCCCTCCTCAGAGTCCTCCCAGCCCCAGATGGGGGTGCCCTACACCCAAATGTCCCCACTTCAGACACCGTACTTCCCCATGATGGGGACCAAGCCTCGCACGGAGCAGCCTGCACCACAGCAGCCACTGGGCGTGGCTCCCATGGTCATGCAGCCTCCAGACCAATCCCAGTCCAACTATAGCTTCACCCTGGTGCAGCCTGCTCAGAACCTGCCAGGCATGCAGTCAGTCCAGATGCAGCCCATCCAGAACCTACAGAACATGCAGAACTTTCACAGCATGCAGCCCATGGCCCCAGCGCAGAGCATCAACCCTTATGTGGCCCCAGTCATGGCTGTCATCTTACCCAACTACCCAGCTTTCAGCCCAGGTTATCCCTCCATGTACCCACCGTCCGCTCCCTCTGTGCTGCCCCAGGCACCCTTCACCATGGCAGGCTTTGCCCCTGACACTGTCCCCTTCCCTCAACCTCAGTTCCAGGTACAGCCTGGCCCCCACCCTCAGATGTCCTCAGCCCCCCTGCTTTGTTCACCCAGAGCCAGTTCCTCTGTGGGGGAGGAGGAGGAGGCAGCAGGGCCCAGGGCTCTGTTCTCCAGCTCTCGCTCAAGTTCTCCGCTTCAGCTCAACCTGCTGCAGGAGGAGCTGCCCAAACCTAGTGAGGGGCAGAGCAGCACTGGACACAACCGTGCTGAGAGCCTACACGAACAGCATGTTAAGGGGGTGAGTGAGCTCTCAACTGTCAGCCTTCACTATATTTGTCTTGAAGAAGAACTGAACATACCAACGCTCCTTCTTCCCTCCCTACACTTTCTTGTATTGTTGTATTGTAACAAAGAAATAAAAAAATACCTCTGCCATTCACATATTTTACACTTATATAACCTGTCCACATCTGATATGTGATATTATTGCCCTCAAATGATATTCACAATAGGCAGTTCTGACTGTTAACATTTGCCTTGGTCAGGGCGATGCCCCTAGCGAGTCTGGAAACCACGATGCCCAGTCCACATCCAGTGAGCTACTTGACCTGCTGCTGCAGGAAGATGCCAGGTCGGGGACTGGCTCCAATGCCTCGGGGTCTGGCTCAGGAGAGTCTGGAGGCTCCCTGGGATCTGGATCTGGCTCTGGCTCAAATGGAACCTCCACCTCACATACAGGTAAGAAGAAAAACACACACATAAACACACACATGAACTTCACTTGTGAAGCCAAATCCTGTTGATGGACGCAGCCGTAATACTTTATTTACTTGACATGCACTCTCTCCCATACAGTGTATATACTGACTCTTTGACTTCATTTGGATGCAGTTCACTTTCATTGTCATTCCAGTTTACACAATTGCACAGATCTCAAACGAATGAAGGGACTGATGCATAGGTTTCACTGGGTTACAGGCAGCAGCAACAGCAGTAAATACTTTGCCAGCAATGACTCATCAGACACGTCACGCAAAGCCCGTAAGAGCCAGGAGGCGGCAGCAGAGCACCAACACAGCTTCGACACTCGGGTGGAAAACTCGCTGTGGAGCATGATCCAGCACACCCCTGAGCCTGTCATGATGACATACCAGATCCATCCCAGGTACTAGAACGAACACTGTTCTACTCTTTTCAAAATTCTTTCAACTTTACTGATTTACACACACACTCTATTAAATAAAAGGCTACAGTATTAGCATATTGACTCAATATATAGCAATACACTGTAAAAATGCCCATCTTAGCAAGTCATATTGTTAAGTATTGAGTCGTAAAGCCTTCTGATACAAATGAAAGAAAATTTGTTAGTTGGGTGGGTCAGTTCCACTTGTTTCTAATAGTTTCTCTAGTTTTCTTGAATTTTCTTAACGTGATAGTATCTTGACATTAGGCAGATCACTCCACAAGTAAGATAATGTTGCTTGATTCAACAGTTTTAAAAAAGGTGACTTGCATTCAAAAAAAGTGAAAATATCCAATTGGCAGATTTTCTTCTCTTTTGTTTAGAGAAGAAGAACGCTTAAAGACTCAGTATTAGATGAAATAAATTAAAATGCCTATTTTTGTAGGGTTCTCTAATCCCGCATTACTTAATGCTGCCTCTTCACTCTGTATCCTGCATTTTCTTTCTCCCAGGGACCAGAATGAGGTTTTGGCAGAGGACAGGGAGAAGCTGCGTGTGCTTCAGCCCCTCCAGCCCTGGTTCACCCAGGAGCAGAGAGAGGAGCTGGCTGAAGTGCATCCCTGGATCCAGCAGCACACCATCCCACAGGAGATAGATACACAGGTGGAAAACACACACATACATTCATACATACAAACAAATGCACCTCTTCATCCTGAACACATGTCTAATGTCTCTGTGTGTCTCTCAGGGTTGTGTGAATTGCACCTCTGGGGCAGGGGTGGCCCACTCCCCCCACCCTCCAGCCCCTGATAGCTCCTCCCCTTCGGAAAGCCCGAAGCAGGACCCCAGTCCTCCACTGGACACCTGATAGACCCAGAACCCAGCGTGACATCCAGCGCTGCTGGAAACCTGAACACCTCCCACCATGCATCTCTCCTGACCAGTCCAAAGGAGCGGGTCCCTACCCTTTAATTTGAAGTTGACACACTTATTACACAATGTAAAGGTATCAGATGCTGGACCAGGCCCGGAGAGATAGAGGAGACAAAGAGGCGGGCATTTTCATTGGCGAGTCTCTATCAGTCAGCCTAATGTGACTGCCTTTATTGGACCATGAATATTATACCTCTCTTCTAATTGTGTTTATAGCCCCTGTAGGGGTTAGTTTGTATTTGAGTGTAAGACTGATCAGAGCCTCTGGCACTTTGAATCACATGATGCTTAGTATGGAAAGAGGGTCCCATGGACACTGCCCTGAACATGAACATTGTGCACATGCACCCGGTCTGAGGTATGGGTGTGACTGGGTGACGAGACAAACTGTTGGCCAGACTACCAAGACAGAGCTGGTCCAGATTCAACACCAGAACACACACCAGACACTTTCTCCCACACCAACATGGGGTTCAGGTTGTGTGTGCGCCACATGAGCTTCTTTGACAAAGTAGGCACTTACCATGGCTGACACATGGTTTATTCTTCGATGGACACCAAGACAAAGACAAATCTCTGCTGCTTTCTGTTTATAATGTTCAAATTCTATTCTTGTAAGTACCTTGCTATCAGAGTGTGTTCTGTTATTCCAAAGGTTGATTTCCCTTGCCCTGAACCTCATTTTTTATGTTAGTCTGGCTCACCAACAACTGCAAACAGTGGGGGCCGTTTAAAATCTAATTAGGAGCACTTAGACTAGCATCTGAGTCCCCCCTGTTGTCTAGAATGTACTGTAGCGTACCCATTTCTCTACAAAGTATCCTGCCTGTTTTTACCCAAAAGTACCTGTAGCCTAGTTTTAATTATAAATGAAGAGACATACAGTGTGGCCCGGGCCTTTACCTGATCCTGGGTTTACTTATTGAATGAATTGCCCTATGACTCTGTGTTGCTGTCTGTTCGCACCGTGTGTGTGTGTGTGTGTGTGTGTGAGAGAGAGAGAGACAGAAAGAGGGTGTGTGCATGTGGGGGTGGGGGGTCAGTGGGGTTGAGACTAACCCACTATACTTCTGTGAATGTTGTCACTCTTTTTATCATATTGCTTTCTGAATGCACCTGAACTTGTGGGCGAATGTGAGTGTATTGGCTGACTGTGCTATTTGAGAGAGTTGTTTCCCTTCATACAGTTGTCCAGTGGTGCAAGACACACCAGGGTTTTCTACCATTTTTAGATTAAAAAAGTATATTACAGTAAAATGTATTTTATAGAAAGTGTATACAAAACAAACCTAAAGTGTGTAAAAAGCCATTTGTCTTGAATTCAGGGACTGTTTGTGACACAATGGAATGAATAAATGAACTATGATTTAATTGTCTTCAGGTGCAATTGTGTGTTATTGAAGTACATTTCATTAATAACACAATTTGATTATCACCCATTGCTCTGCGGAGTGAACATTAATGAACGGATAAGTTCCTAGTATTTACACTCACCTGTGCTTTTAACAGGTGTCTGTGCGATACAACATAAAACACTGAAGCCAGGCAGACCACCAATGAAGCTTGTGCATGTGGTACACATAGCATATACGTAGGCCTGTACTGCCTCAAGTCTTTTAAGTGCAAGTGATGTCTCTCTGTCTCTTCCTCACAGAAGTAACACAGCATTTAAATGGATTATAATAAGGTTAGTTATTTGATATTTTGAACACACATTAGTTATTGCACCACCAAACACATCTCCTGGCCGTTTCAAGTAATGACAGTCATGATATAATATGCATAAGCAGTTTACACAGCCTATCCTATGTATCCATTCTTACAGAGCAGTGAAATAACAAACTCAAAAATTTCAAGCATCAAAAGTTTAATACGTGTAAAAAAAACAAAACAAAACAACAAAAAAAAGAATATTCCACACAAAACCAAACAAAAAATATATGGTACATTATGTGCATCAAAATAAAACATCTTCACATACATTGCTTCATTTTGCAATTAGCATACAGTTAGTCATAGCTTACAGTAAGCAGTATTGAGTATACTTTGCTGTGCAATAGACAAATGAATACGATCAATGAGGTGCTTCAATCCAACCAGTCAAACCAAGATGGAATACATGAGCAAATACATAAAGTAAAAAAGGGAAAATCAATATCCCTTTCCCTTGAGGAATAATGATCGAAGCAATAGTGACAGTTTATTAAACTGGAAAGCAGCCAGTTTTATCATCAGTTGGAGATGCAAAACCAGGCTGTGTGCAATCCACACTGGGATATGTCTGTGCAATTCAAATAAAACACATTATCAGACTTGAACTGACTTAGCTGGCTTACAGACCACTTATTCAATACATGTAGCTGTAGAGGGGCTGTCCTCACTCTGAGTCCAGGCTTGGTTAAGAGGCACCACTCGGGTGGTGCTGTAGTGCTGTGCACAATGGTCTCGTACCATCTTTTGAAGCTTCATCAAGCAAATTGGAAGCATATGAAAAACATTTTTTTATGTATGTAATGCTGACAGTTTGAAAATATTAAGGCCTCTTACTGTGAGTTGTCATTGAGCATTTCTCTGCATTTCACAACAATACTTTATTTGTCTGAAAAAAATGGAGAGAGAGTCTTTCTCTCTCTATCTTTCTCTCTCTGGGTTTTCCCACCAGAACAGAGGAAAATGCGGAGGTGTTTGGTTTGGAGCACAGCCTCTGGACCAGCCAGTAGCTCCATCTCACTCTCTCTGTCTTTCTTTGTCATACTCTCACTTCCAGAATTTCTCCATCTCTGCAAGAAAGATATTAGAGGATGAGGGGAATCACAATGTGAAATGAGCCAGGATGATGACCTTTTGGTGTGTGTCTGTGTGTGTTACCTTTATCAAGATCAATAACTTTAGGTAGAGTGTTCATCTGGACCTTCTCTTTCAGTAGGTTGTTCTTGTAGTCTAAATTAAACAGGAGAAAGCTCCTTATAAATACACATACAGACAAAACACACTTTTATCTATCACACACTCTTTCTCGTAACTCACCGAAGGCTCTCTCCTCTCTTGCACACGCCTTCACCTCAGTCACATCCATCTCAAACTCATCAGAGCTGCTGTGACTTCTGTTGGACCTATCACACCAAGAGAGAGAGACTTGAGTGTGTGTTTGTGTGTTTGAGTGAGTTTACCTGTGTGCGTGTGGTGCGTCTACTGTGCTCACCTTATAGAAGTCTGGGGATAAAACTCTGAAACACAACAAAACAAGATGAGATCAAGAAAGAGACAACTGACATCCATCCATTCAGTGTAAATAATATCACCCAAAGTCAGTGGTATTAGCTCAGCTCAAACCTTTGGTTCTGCGTCGCCGCGTGATGAGAATGATGATGAGGATGACGAAGGCCAGGAGCAGGAGGGAGGTCAAGACGTAGCCCAGCGGCAGCAGAAAGTGATGCCTTTGATCAGGCAGAATAACATTGATGACTCGTGGTGACTCAGCCTTCGTGGTGTCTGAGTAACACAGAAAGTATAACAGTCAGCATTTGTCAGGCTTATTCATCCTGTCTTTCCATACTACTCTCCATTTTTTGAAACTGTTTTTATTCAGACTTAGCAATGTGTCATGAAAAATATTACAATTCTGATAATCAAGAGCAGTGCTTGGGTGGATCACATTTACTTAATTTATCACATACTTCCTGAGTACACAGAGACAATCCATTTCATCAAATTATTGTGTACACTTTTCAATTTGTAGCCTTAGATGAAAGGTAAGTCTTCATGCAATAAATTCCATTTATAATCTCCCTGGGTGGGTTCAGAATGGATGAAATGGTCAGCCCTTTCTTTTTCACACTGTCACCAGCAGACACTTTGACCCTGGAGCCTTGGTTGCAAATACTTAACTTGGGAGCGTTGAAAAAAATGCATCAATTTATTTCAGGAAAAAAGCTCTCTCTAACCCTAACCCTAAACCCCTGAATTGGTGGTAGTAGACAGTATTTAACATTATTAAAAACATTAAGCAGTATTTGTCCATTCTTCCTTTAATTCCTTCTTCCTTTTCACTTGATAACATTTGTTTAGTAGTTCTTACAGGACTGTATACTCATATAGTCTCAAAACCTTTTTAAATTACTTAAGCTTCTGTGTACATACTGATCATATACTGACTTTTGTTTCTTTATTAAAGTGATATCTAAGTTATGGGTGGGCTACTCTTCTAGCACCCGGCCTGTCCCTCTTGATGTAACAGTCTGACTTGGTCTTACTGGCATTTGATTTGATACTTGCCATATATTGTACATATGGAAAATAAGGAAGGAACACCAGGGGGAGCTCTTCTTCTTTACAATTTAAATCAACATATGAATAACAACAAAGGACAGTTAAGAATGTCAGCTTGGCAATCACCAAAACAAATATTAAGACATAGTACAGACATATTATCACCTTCTAACTTTCCTAACTCTGCTTTTGGACATTCTTAGACAATGAAGACACTAACATAAACTTTCCATGCTATTTCTTGCTGAATGTAATCATGTCCTGGTTTCCAGAGCATTCAGTGGTTTGTGTTTAATGTGTGTTTGTAGTGGCAGACAAAATGTAATGCTGGTGGGCTAACATATGCTATCACAGGCAGATGAAGATTATTCTATAAGCCAGAAGAAAATCACTTTGTCCTTCCTTTTATATCTGAGCACATATGTGCGCATGAGTGTTTGTGTTTTGTGTGTATGTCAGTATATGTGTGTGTGCTCGTCCTAGAGTGTGTGTCTATATTGTGTAATACCACACAATCTCTAGCACCTTGGTAATGTCTATATTATTTAAATATTTATTTTTCCATGTGATGACATCCTATTACATGTCATTTCCTGGTTGTAAAACAGTTATCACATTTCCATAGTAGTGGGAAATAATCAGCCAATCAGCATTAAGCTGTGTGTGCCGTTCTGCTGAGTGCTGCGAACCACGGGGGTAGGGGAAGCCTGGTTTCATTTTGCTTCATTAAAAATGTGCAAAGCAAGAAGCAGCTGCGGCTCGCAGACTCCACGTATTTGAGCCAAAATGAGATCCAGACTTTAAGTCATGCTGTGATTTACTTTTCCTGGCAGTAAAACACAGAAAAAAAGAATTGAGGAGAAGAGAGGAAGAGGAGTAAAGGAAGGACAGAGCAGGGTGGAAAGTAGGAGGACAACCAAGGGAGAGGAGGGGGACTGTTAGATGTTTCTCCAGAGGTCTGCTTTACAAAACTAAGTGAACACACAGACCTCGAAGACAGACCGAGGCCGAGCAATCCCAAGCACATGCTCTAATAAACACAGGCCAAACAGCCAACCCAAACACAGCCCCATGTCTGCAATGTACATCAAAGCAACATGTTCATTAAGATAACAAATGCTCTGGTCCTTTTGTTTTGCTCCAGGCCACTTTTGCTTGACTCATGCCTCTGCCCTATGGGAACATGCGTATTTGTGTTTAGACTGGCTGCTCCATCGTCTCCCTGCCCAAACAGCACTGAGAAATGTGTCTAATGGGAAGGAGGGAGGGGTGACCTACATCTCCTATTCCCCATTTTCAATAGCTGACTCCTCGCCCCCTTCTCTCTCGCACGCGCGCTTTCTTCTCTTTTTCTGTCTTCTCTTTTTGTCCAGCTATTTCTCTCTCTATCTCTTTCTCTGTCTCCAAAATGTCCAACTGCATCCCTCCTCTTCTCCCTCTTTCCATCTACCACTCCGTCTTTCTTTGCCCTCTTTCCGGCCAGCTGCTGAACAGCTGAAGCATGAAGCACATTTCCTGTTCTTGTCCATAAACAACTGAACGGCTTCTCTTTCTGCAGGGAAAAAAGGCAAAAGAAAGGGCATGGACAAGAGAGAAAGGCAAAAGAAAAGGGGCAACGATGAAGAACGTGATGAAAACAAACGCACCTAAGCATGAGGGATCTTCAAAAGGCAGAGAGGAGAAAAAACAGAGCGGGAGGAGGGCGAAAGGTGGGGTGAAGAAAAACTGAAAACGTCCTGCAACTCCCTAAGAATGTCCTGTGGAAGCCAAAGTCAACAGGCCGGCAGACAGAGTAGATCAGAGAGCGAGACCAGAGAGGGCAAAACCATCCAACACAGATAAGAAGACTAAAAGAAGACAAAGAAGACAAAATGCTGCGGAAGACTATCAGTGTTTTGCACAGAAAGAGAAAAACTGTAGAATTATGAAAACTCCATAAACATCATTACTGCCAGTGAGGGGCCTCGGTGTTTATAAGGCAGATCAGTCAGCTATGCATCTCCCTTCTAAAGAGCACAATCTCCATGGTGCAGTCCTGCTGTATTATTAGGGCTCAGGGAGCGAAGGATTAATTGCGTGGGCAGAGCTGGTCTACAGTCTCAACCAACTGTATCTGAGAGATTCCACCAAGATTAGATCGGTCTTGGCATGCACACACACTTTCTCTCTCCCTCTCCTTCTCTCTCTCTCACACACACACACATGCACATACGGACTTGGCCACAGGCATTTCTCATTTCTGAACCACTGTTAATGATTTTCCCACATTTATGCATCAGTCATTATCGGCTTTGCCTCGGCTATGCACTGAAAAACACACACACACGCACACACACACACACACACACACACACACACCAGAATTTCTCTCATTCTTCAAGAATTTGAGGTGGACTGGCACGCCATATGTCAGTCCACTCTTCTCTCTGTTCCTCTTTGTCTGTCTTTCTCTCTTTCCCACTCTCTAGCATGTGCTCATAACTTTTCTAGATGAGACAAAATGGTGAGATATGCGTGTTAAAGATAGTGGGAAAAAAGGAGTATGGAAGAGGAAAAAACAAGAATGTGGTATAAAATGTGGTATGCATTCCAAAGAAGAGACTGTTTGATGGACTAAACACAAAAACAGCCACTCAGATTAAACCCTGGCACGCACATACAAATGCACACCGAGAACACACAGCACACACACACACACACACACACACACACACACAAAGACGAAAAGCAATTTAAAAAAACTGTGTGCCTAGTGATTCCATGAGGATCAAAGAGTTGTGGCATGGACGTGCGTGCCAGGGGGTAGTGGAGAGAGGCTGGCTGAGAGGAAGGTGATAGGCGATGAGGGTGAGGTTTAAGGGCTGGGTGGTGGGGAGGGGGAAGGCGAGCGGCAAAAGCTGTGTGGTCAGATTTTAGAGGTCTGGCATCAGACAAGCTGACAATGCAAGAAAAAGTGCTCATAAAGCAAACAGAGTCCTTCAGTGAGAACCTGGGTTTCTTCCCCGCTCCTCTCCTCTCCTCTCCTCCTCTACCGCTTTGGTGTTTTGAGGCGGGGATGAGAAACACCAAGGATGTTTGAGGAGACGAGAGTGGATGGGGGCGGGCAGGGGCAAATGAAAAAAACAGATGGTATTTTTCTCCTAACGGTACACATGATAGTTCAAAACCCACAAAGTCACAAAACATCCTCTGCTGAAGCACTCAGGCTGACATGGAAGACAGAGCAGTGAGAGAGAGAAAGACAGAGTGTGTATGTGTTTTGTGTGAGTGTGTGTTTGTGTGGTGGGGTTAGGATCATAAATGAAGGTGCTGGTCTGCGTGTGTTACCTTTGTCTTCACTGGGCAGAGCTTTGGGTGGCACAGTGGTCTGAGGCAGTGGTGGTCCCACAGCGAGCTGGAACTCTCTTCTCTCATGGAGACCACAGTAGTGGTGGTGGAGGTGGCAGGAGTAGAGCCCCTGATCCGTTGGCTGAATTAAAGACACATATACTACATTAGGGATGTCACAAGAATCATTACTTATATACCAAAATCCTTGAAAAGATACCAGTGCCAGTGTTTTTAGTTTCAGTGGCACTGACACAACTTGATCCCTCACTCTGTAGCTCAGTGTTGTTATTCTAATATAGCCTTAGCCTATATCATTAAATAACGAGACGTTAAAATTGCAGTAATGCTTACAGGGCTGTAAATCAAAATGAGAGTACATGATCACATCATTGTATTTGTTGTTACACCAGGACATTTCATACAGTTCCTCTAATCTCAATTTAATATTCTGTTGGCTGCTTTGTTTATTACTTAAAGCCTAGAGGCTGATGTTACACTCAGTGTTCTTATTCTAATGAAGCCTATGTGTTTGAATATTTGAAACATAAAGTTTCTGTTTACTTTTTGATGTGAAAGTTTAGTTAGTTACAAAGTTTAGAGTGTGCTGATGCTGAATGGGATTTCTGTTTTTGCCGTGGTGTTGAATCATATTGAGAATCATGGAATTGCTCTGGTATTGATATCAACAACCAAAATTATGGTATCATGACATTCCTACACTACATCTGTGTTCCTACAGATCTAGCCTTATAGGTCCTGTGTTTTACTGCAAGTTGACACTTGTGCATGGCTAATTTTTGCGACACTTTTGCTCCTCCCACAAATGGACTTGTTTTGAAAATAAAGAATCTTTTCTCTTAGGAATCACAAAACATAAGCAATCATTTGTTAATCTGAGAAACACAGGTTTTGTGCATGATACAGCTATTTAATTTTCCTTTTCACTTTTAGAAAAAAAACGAATAGATTACAAAAAGTTCCTGCTGTACTAACGAAAGATGAATGAATGATGGGAACACCATATGCATGTAGACGCACACACCATTTAGTAGGTACTTTTATCCAAAGTACCTTACACTATCATCAATGCACACATTGATGATAGTGTACGGTTGGGAATTTTACCACTAACCTTGACAACCAGGCTCTACATAACTGAGCTGTATAATGTATGTGACCTTTTCTATTGATCTGTTCACCCATTACACATGCTCACACACACACACATACACACCTGTAGATCAGTTATGGTGAGTGAGAAGTCTCCCTGCGAGAAGGCTTGATTGCTGATGTTCATCTTCCTCTGGAGGAACAGGGGTCCATAGCTGCGCTGCTCCCCAGAGGCATACAGGTCCACAAGCCGGTCAGCGCGGTCATGGCGGATCCCCGGCGCCTGGCGGTCCCAGTGCACCACCTTGATGTCAGCAAGGCAGGGGAAGACTTAGACTTAGATTCTTCTGTCGACATCTAAGCCATCTAAATTAAGAGAGTCTAGACCGAGACCAGTAAACATCTGAAGAACTAGGTTGTGCAGGGACACACACACATACCTGCTGCTCCTCCTCATAGTTCCCGTCTGTCCACACACTCCGTCGGTTGACACATGGCAGTACCACTGTGCTTCCCAGCAGCACCACATACACCGCCTTTTGTCCATCCCAGAACCGCTGTTCCTTACGGCCTGACAAAAGCACATACATGCATTTTACATTACAACTGCACACAGGTAAACCAAGATTAACTTTAAAATGGCTGTGAGCTAAAGACTTAGGATGGCAGTCATAGGAGTTGTGCTAATGTGTTAGTACAACTGATATGCCTGCTCATATAAAGTATACTTACGTGATTTGGTGACATTGAGTTGTACTCTGACTGTCTCATACAGGTGGCAGTAGTGATGGTGGAGGTTACAGGAGTACAGGCCTCTGTCATTCATGGTCACATCTATCATTCCACAAAGAAATGGAAAAAGCAAAAGATGTAAAATGTATAGATGTACATCCATGGTATAAAATCAAGGTGATCTGTTACAATGAACGCAATAAAATTTAAATCATAATGAATGAAGAAGACTCCACTATAATCCAGAGATGTATTGATAGTTGTACTAAATGACCATTTCACAGACAGCTTCAGACATGACAGTCAAAGACAGCGAGTGTGACCTCAGCCCTTTACCTCTGATGACCAGGGAGAAGTTTCCATCCTTGAAGGCTGACTGGCTGAGGCTGATTCGGCCCTGGTTGTAAGAGTTATAGATCCTCTGGTCTCCAGCAGAGAACATGTCTGCCACCCTCTCCATGGCATAGTCTGGACGGGCCCTGTACAGGTCCCAGTGCACGACCCTCTGTCTATCCTTCAGCCTGTCCCTGGTCCACACCATGCGACCGCTCACACACTGCAGCACCACCTGTGACCCAGCGGGGGCGCTCACATTGTAACCCGCCACCACTACACTGCTGCTGCTGTCAGACTGGCCTGACACTGCAGGACAGATGGGGAAGGAGGGGAAGAGATTATACATTGTGCATCTATTTCATGGGAACCGTTTAATATTCTCAAAATCCCCAAAGTGCACACACAGACACAAATATGCATGCCTACACACACACACACAGACACACACACACACACACACACAAACACACATACATACACAGTGAGAGAACACACCTGCAGTGAAGAGGCAGGCCACAGGGACTGAAATAGAAACAGTAAAAAAAATGAGAGGTATAATCACTTAAACAGACACAGTCATCTAGTTGTACATACACTGTGTATACAGTCCGTGCTTGTAAGGGTATTTTTTCCATGAAAATTGTGTAAGTCTCACTTATAGTGGACAGCACCCCTAATTTCAGATCATCATTTAAATTGTGTAAATATTTGATAGCATAATATCTCAATAAATATTTGAAGGTTGTGAACTGTAGTTATAGTTCTGGTCTAGACTTGAGTGCAATTTGGAATACATAGCAATTGTTGATAGCTCACAAACATGTTGCATTGCCAGACTATTCCATGGACTATCAAGCCTATTAATTACTATAGCCTGTTTGGATTTGATTTGTCTGAGTACATGCTCTTATGAGATCTAAGATATCAACACAGAATTTTCCTGCAGCCTATTTAATTTAACATGTAAGAAACTGACTGTGGCAGAAAGGAACAAAGAAAAGAAATAGTTGAATCCTATCCTTTGACTAATATTCACCTTATGATGTTTTTGTTTTTTTTCTTTGTATTTTCCCCAGTGTGCTGCAAAGTTAACAGTTGGATTAAACTATCCTCAGACATTAGACACTGACTCACTGAAACTCAGTCAGCTGGAATGTGGCTGTGCAAGGGACTGAAGGTAAGGTGGAGAAAAAAAAAGTCAGGAATAGAGAGTGAGAGGGAGAAAGCATTAACTTTGGCTTTTTCTTTTTCTTGGCAAATTCCAGCTCCACTAGATTCAAATAAATATTCTCTTATTACATCTTCTTAATCTCATCAAGCTTGTGGTGTTTTCACTCATTATTTCTGCCTTACAGTAATGCATTGTGAAGTTTAACATGTGCAAATAGTGAGTAAGTAATGACCAAAGAAAATAATTTGAAACAAAAATCTTGACAAATCCAAACCAAAATTCTGAGGCAAACTAAAAATGATGTTCTTAGTGGTAGCAGTAGTATCATGGTATTAGTAGTAGCAATGGTAGTTGCAGTAATGGTAGTAATAGTAGGCCTTGCAGTAGTTTAATAGCGGTAGTAATATTGGTAGGAGTATTTGTGACTTATATCAGTTTCAGATTTTATTTATTTATTCCATAGCAGCGGTAGTTGTAGAGACAGTACTAGTGCTACAACTACTATGATTACTTCTACCATAGTAATAGTAGTAGCAGTAATAGCACAACTACTATACTACTAATAATATAGGAACACAACTAATTATACTGTACTACTACTACTGCAACTGTAGTTTTACTGATATAGTAATAGTAGTAATAATATAATATATAGTGATAGTAGTATTACTATAACTACTACTGCAATATAGTAGCAATAATATAGTAAAAGAAATAGTAATATGGTAGTAGTAGTAGTGGGATATATTATTCCTTCCATCACTTACCTCTTATCTTTTGTTAACTATTTACTTCTTAACCTTGTGCTGTAATTGTGCTGACATGCACACGCGCGCAAAAACGCGCACGCACGCAACAATTTTATAACAGTATGCTTACCAAACAATAGACTACTTACTGTGGATCAAGAGAAGAGCTTGAAAAATCACGTCCTCTCTCTCGGTCTTCATGTTAAAAAGTTTAGTCTGACAATGCGGCTCAGCTGTGGAGAGTGGGAAGCTGTGCACCTGGCAAACGGCCCTGAGAACAAGAAAATAAGTCTTGTTTATCCATCCGCAACAACAGGCGGACTTGCTGGGACCTTGTAGCTGTATACATACAGCGCCACGTTAGGCAACTTCACAGAAATAAAACCAAACTAAACTGTTCCCACCCCGGAATTGAAACCCAACACCACCGGCTTCCACATTTCCCCTCGATAATCTCACAAAACTCATAAATTATCCTGATACAGCGAGGCATTTCTCTCCATTCGGAAGTGAAAAAAGGGTCAAAATACTGAGGAAAAAGTGGGCCCTGTCTGATGTCCTGACATAGGGGTCTGAATGTGTAATTAAATGCGAATCGATGCATGATTTCAACTGAGACCAAGTTTCAGTCCAAGTATAAGTGGTGTAAACCTGAATAGACAACCTTCACTAAAGTGATCTTTTGTTTGTCAACACACCATCATTTTTTGCTTTTAGAGCTGCAAAAGTTAAAATCTACACAGCACAAGCGTGGAGGACGTATACTGCCATAAGTTTTACACTCTATGCTTCTTTCTTTCTTTCTCCCGATGGTGGCGACTATTGGGAATTACAGGCCTACACATCTGACTAACCACTATAAACTTTCTTGCAGTAAAAAAAAAATTCCATCAATGGATCAAATTAATGTGGGACTGATGCCGCATATGTGTTGGTGATGCATCACAGTTTCATATTCAGCTCACTGACGACACTTAGCGGCAGAGATCCTGCTATGGCATGCATTATACAATCTCGAAAAGTTTTACTGTCAGTTACTCCTATAAGCAAAACTGCTATACAACACCATTAACAACAACGACGGTGATAATGATATATTAACAAGCTGAACTGGTTTACTGTTTTTTTAGTATTCCAATCCCACAATTCCACGTTTATAAAAAATGTTTTTAAACACAAAAATATAAAAGACTCACTGTCTTCTCCCTAAGCACTTTTCCTCTGTCCAGGTACCACATGGACCCATCACCCTCTTTCGTTTGCCTCCAGAAGGAGATGAGCATGCGTCCGTTTGAGAAAAACGAGACAATTCGTCGGTATACGGTGTTTTGCTGGATGGCACTTGGATAGGTGGGTGAATCAATGTCTACTCAAGATTTACACCAAGATCCTCTCCACCATATCCCGCTCGGGCCAAAACCTCATTCCCATACCGGGAGTCGAACCCGGGCCGTCTGGGTGAAAACCAGAAATCCTAACCGCTAGACCATATGGGACAGTTACAAACAAATTATGAACGCTGAGATACTGTAACTAAAAGTTTGTGTTCCTATGAGATATAGATTTAATTGAGTGCAAACTGCTGCCAGGAAACGCAAACAACTGAACAAATATTTAAATTTTGAGACATTGTGTATTCTCGAAATAGCGCTGCCTATGTAGTCACTAGCAAATGTTCATTTGTTTTCTTCTAACATGGAGGTATATCACAAACACGCGACCACCACGCACAAGCGGAACACTTCTTTTCCATCTGCAGTGGTTTCGCATCGGCGCATGTTGGATGTTACACACCTGAGGCTTCCTCTGAAACAAGCGAACTCATTCAAGGGTCTGTAGGAGGAGGTAAATATAGTCAAATGCATTATTTTTGAAAATACCGCGGAACTATTGAGTTGGATGGTCTTGAATATAAATATAATTTCGGAAAGTTGGTATTAGACATATATGAAAAATTCCCTTGTAGTTTTAAGCGCTTGCTGTCTGTTAGCACGCCTGCTAGCTAACGTTATCTCAGCTAACGTTAGCTGGCTAATGACCCGGCTGTCACGTCGAACTAGTATGCAAGAATTACTGAACTTTACTTTCTGTGTTTGCACTGGTGCACTATGCATGGTCTACGTGCCGTCTATAATTTCATCCTCTCTTTTCGCAGGTTCTACATTTAAAAGATGTTTTTGACAAGATCGGAATATGACAGGTAGGTAACAGAAGCTATAGCTAAGCCAAACTGCTTTGTCATTTATTGGACGCTAGGCAGTGAAATGAGCGGCTAATACACAGTGTTGTCAGAGCACACTGATGTTGGCAGGTTATTTATAGAGGTTACTGTGGCATTTGATTGTTAAATCTGTGAGTACTACTTAGCTATGTTCCCAACATTTGCTGTTAGATACTTTGTTGCTGGCTAACAGTTACTGTTAGCAGCCGAGTTCCGTGGCGACAAGTCACTGATTGGCTTTCACTTTCACTATCGGCTTTCGCTTTAACTGCACACTAAGACAAATATGCATGATGCAGAACAACATCAATATATTTTTTGCCGTTACAGTGTAAGTTTTCCCTTGATTTGTGATTATTAAATCAACATTTAATTTACAGAGGGGTGAATACATTCTCTCCTGAGGGACGATTGTTCCAGGTTGAATATGCCATAGAGGCTATAAAGGTGAGTGTTAGATGATGAGCCACTTAAGTTAACTAATGCAATTAAGGGTGTGGGGGCAGATACTAACATGGTACAGTTGGTATACTTGTGAAGTGTGGTATATTCAACTTGATGCAAGTGTCTCTTAGAAGATAATAATGTTTTTTTGATGTTTTTCCAGTTGGGCTCCACAGCCATAGGCATCCAGACGTCAGAGGGTGTGTGTCTGGCTGTGGAGAAGAGGATCACCTCTCCTCTGATGGAGCCCAGCAGCATTGAGAAGATTGTGGAGATTGACAGTCACATTGGTAAGTGAATTGTCAGTCACCAGGGGAAAACACTAATTAGCTGGACTTTAAATTTAATGCTTATTGGATGCTAGCTGAAGACATGTGCTTTGCTTGAAAGGAAGTGTTGAATTTGCCATTTGCTTAGATAATGTGTGATGCCAAATTGAAAACACTGATATGTTGCTTTAAGTTGCACAGACAATCTCATAATCTTTTTTTTCTACTTCTAAGGTTGTGCCATGAGTGGCTTGATAGCTGATGCTAAGACTCTGATCGACAAAGCAAGAGTAGAAACACAGGTATGTATTATGTAATATTGACGGGTACACAGTTAAAATAATTTTAACAGTTGGTTGATACTGTTGTTCTTCTGTATATAAATTGTACATTCCTCCTCAGAACCACTGGTTCACTTACAACGAGACAATGACAGTGGAGAGTGTGACTCAGGCTGTGTCCAACCTGGCCCTGCAGTTTGGAGAGGAGGACGCCGACCCTGGTGCCATGGTCAGTCTCTCAGCTTGCCTCCATGTTGAAATACTCACCCATTCAACGTCAAATCCAATGAGTTTATTTTTATAGACATGTTTGATAGTGTTAAAGTGTACCTGGTGTAAACCTTGTTTACTATAATCTTCCATGCTGTAATCTTCTCACAGAGTCGGCCCTTTGGTGTTGCACTCCTCTTTGGAGGACTGGATGAGAAAGGACCCCAGTTGTACGTAAAGATTATTATAATGCACTGTAGATACTTCTCGCAGATCTGTGACTTTTTGGTATTATTTTTTTCTCATCTTTCTAACAACTTAGGGCTGGTTAGTAGTGTGGATATAATGACCAAACAGGTAGAGGCAAATAATAGAACAGCTGGAAAATTTCAGAAAACTGCATCCCTTTACTGTAATGCAGCCTTTAAAACCAAGAAAACACAACACTTGCAATACGCCAAATCCCAGATGATATCAAGTCTTATATCACGTTATTGATATAATATCAGTGTATTGCCCAGTCCTAAAATAAAATCGAAGTCTTAACTTTGTCTTTCTTTTAACTGCTTTTTCTCCATCCAGGTACCACATGGACCCATCAGGCACCTTTGTGCAGTGTGATGCTCGGGCCATCGGCTCAGCATCAGAGGGAGCCCAGAGCTCTCTACAGGAGGTCTACCATAAGGTATCCCCTGTTGCATATTTAACTAATATACTAATATGTAAAATTCTGCTAATGAAAGCACAGTACTCTGACCATTTGGCTGAAAGTGATGTAACTCAAAGTACATAAATATACTAAAATGGAACTGAACAATATATGGTCAGTTTAAGGTAATTTAAATGATAAGGAAAGGGACATTTTTAATTAGAAAAGAAACTGAAAGCAGTTTTACTTGAATATGATTTAGAATTTGTTGCTAGGAAGTTTAAACTGTGCCTTTGATACCAATCCAGTACACACCTGGCATTTTTTTTAAAAGCCTGACAGTTTTTCATTCATCTGGCAATGTGCGTATCATTTGGAAAAACTTGAAAGATGGATTGGCTTTTGTCATTTTTGGGGGCAGTAAAATATTCAAGATAATAGTAGTGCCATATTACAGTTTGAAACACATGAATCCTCATTATCTACTCATAGTGGCTTGATTCCTTGCTGGTATGGTCAACTTGGCCCTCTTTTCATTCACTGAATGCTGCTCTCCACGTAGTTTTTGGACACAGTGTGAAGCTGGAGTACTAGAAATTCCTACTCCTACTGGCCTGCCACACAGATCAGCTATCTCTTCTGTCTCTTCAGTCTTTTTTCCTCCTTTCATCCTGCCATTCTTACATAAAATTGCCAAAACAGCAATCTAAATTTTCTGTTTCATCCTCTTTCTTGGGTTACCTGCAGTCCATGACATTAAAAGATGCCATCAAGTCATCCCTCACCATTCTGAAGCAAGTGATGGAGGAGAAGCTGAATGCCACAAATATCGAGGTTAGTTCCTCCTGTCTTATACTTTTTCTGACTGCCTTTCTGCACAGGGTATTAGATTTAGACAATATGGACAAAATCAAATGTCACTATGTGTGACCAAATACCAAGATATTGATGTTGATATTGTGATGATATTGGAGGGATGAACATTGCTGTTTTCACAAGAGCCTTTTAAGATTCTGATGAAATAATGAAGAACGGGGGATATGCAGACATTTTAATTGATTTTTTCAGCAGATTTGTCAGTGAAGGAACTCAGTTGTGGTACTTAATGTTTTTTCTTAAATAAAGTGTTTGGTCACAGCTGTTTCAGGTTTGAACCAGACTGCCAGGGTTTAAATCCCCACGTTTCATGCGAGCTTTCTTATCCCGTCCCTCTCCTCTAGCTGGCAACAATAGAGCCTGGGAAGACCTTCCACATGTATTCCAAAGAGGAGCTGGAGGATGTGATCAAGGACATCTAGAGCAGAAAAGGACTTGAGTCTTGGTTTGAGCTCTGGACAGGACAGGAGAGAAGATGGAAGTCCACCTCGGTCGAATGTCATCACACAGTACCACCACCACCACTTCCATCAGCACAATCTCCTTGCCGCATTCATAATTTCTTGGTTTGCATAAGAGGATTCTCTTTCTGTGTTCATTTACTTCTTGTCTCTCTATACTGCAGATTTCTACAGCTCTGTACAGGCATCAGATCAGTGCTTACCAACTGAGCACCAGTCAAATATTTGGGGTGGGAAGGGGGGGGGATACTTTTTGTT
>OMKZ01055750.1:1515-15560 GCA_900302535.1 Neoniphon sammara
AGTACAGAATTGGAAGGGGCACAACCATGCTTTATGGTAGTTTATATTATCTAATTGTGAATTCCAAAAAGATTTACCCTTTGGATGAAATCTTATTGTAGTTTTGAAACTCTCTACATATATTTTGTTTGTTTGTATATTTTATGTATGTTAATTTTATCTCGACAACCTATAAACAAGGCACTTGAACTTAACATTTTGATAGTCTGAGTAAGGTGTCATGCAGCTAAAGTAAAGTGAATGTTAACTTGAAGTTTCAGAGAGACTGCAACTACTGCCAGCTGCGTCAGAACAGACAATTACAGAGGGATTTATTATTAAATTATTTATTAATTATTAAATTATTGCACATCAACTAACTGACATGAAAGTTGGACATTGAAAAGAACTTGATCTAACTCATGCCTGTTGCTCATGTTGTTGCCTCGCATTAACTTTCTTTTCTTTTTTCTCTCAACAGTTGTGTGCATTGTGATTCAGCTTCACTGGCTGCAACATTTACCTGCTGATTTTGGACAGATTTGTCGAAATACACTTGCAAAACCAATAGCCTATTTGTTTTAATATCCACACAGTTTCACTACACGGTGAAACTGATTTAGATTTAAGTCATGGAACAAGTGGATCTGACAAGATGCCAGATGACACTGAATTGAGAGCCCTGTATCTAATAAAAAAAATGCATTTTTTAAATGCAACTGCAGGCTAAATACCTTGTTCTGAATGACATTTGTCATCAGTGCACTAAGAAGGAATTCAATGAGATACTGACAGCTAAAACAAACCTGTTTGACACTGATATTGACAGTGTTTTGAGTTGGTTGGGAGGAGTAGATTTGCAATCTTTATGCAGCTCCACTGAGTGTAAAATAAGGCAGTTCTTCAAGAACCTTTCATATATGCACCCACAGACTGTTTATCCTGGTACTGATGAGAATAGGAGGCAGTACCATGCACAGTACATCCCCCTAAAGATAGTTTAAAAGCCATGTTAAAAGACCCTGTTGTGTGGCAAGTATCTGTGAAGTCACAAAATAATATTTCTCTTAATGTGTCCACTAATGTTTGTGATGGATCAGTTTTCAAGTCAAATGACTTGTTTATGGAGCCAGGTATAAGCTTAAAGTTTATCTTGTACCAGGATGTATTTGAAGTAGTAAACCCTCTTGGATCATCAAAGCACAACATAGTAGATGATTACACTTGCCAACTTTGAGCCATTCTATCCTTCTTGTGTTTACAACTCGCAGCTTTTGCTTCTGTGCTGCAAGAAAGACTTTAAGAACTTTTCATATGACAAGTTGTTTGCAAGGATGCTGTAAGATTTGAGAATACTTGAGAGAAATGGACCGGTCACTTCATCTGGCCAGGTGCGGGCAACAGTCCTATGCACTGCTGAAGACAATTTGGACTCCCACTGCAATGGTGGCTTTACTGAAAATATCAGTACAGCTAGTCACTGCTGCAGGTATTGCTTTATGCTTACAAATCAAACAATGTGACAGACCGGTTTCCTTTAAGAACAGTTGAGACCTACAAGAAGGCTGTATAACAGCTACAGGACCCTGAGGCAACAAATGCAAAAGGGACTCAAGTCTGACTCTGTTTTCAACTCTCTCGAGTATTTCCATGTATGCCAGCCAGGGCTCCCTCTGTGCACAGGCCATGACTTAGTTGAAGGTACAGTTGCCTATTATCTTACATTTTACATGCACAATAATATCAGCATATTATCATTTTCGGCCAATATATAGACTTTAAAATTAAATATCAGCATCAGTATTGAAAATATTGGTACATGAAAATTTATGCCGATATGCTTGACTAAATCCTTGACCACCAGGCAGCCACTCTTAGATGAAATGCGGTAAATGCTTGGCAGTGTACTGCGCACACAGAGTGATGTCCTCATGTCTCTTGTACTGTACATGAAGCTCACAATGTTATAACTTTTAAACATCAACACAGGAGTAGGACCAGGTCAGATTTCTCATAAATGTATTGCACCATAATTTAATTCCTATCACCACCTTGATCAGAAAAAAAAGCCATTATTGTTGCTATTATCATTGTAGTGGTTTCTACCGTATCCTCCCTGCTGACACACACACACACACACACACACACACCTGTTTCAGTGTGAGGTCCGAGTATGATAAATGCCACATAATTATCATTTTTTCTCGTTTTCGCTGTCCACACTATAACGCCAGCCCCAGCATTATCAAATTTATACACTTGGGAGAGTGTTTTTGAAAAGCTACGTTTTCAGAGGACGAAAATGCCATTTTAGTGTGGATGGAAGGGCAAAACAGAGAAAAAAAGACACGTTTTCAGATTTCTCCGGTTTAGTGTGGACAAGGCCTAAGCTAAAGTCTTTAAAGTTCCTCTGAAGTCAAGTTCCCATGGTAACGGCCTATGTCAAGCCAGACGAGCAGTAGCTTAAAGCTTGCTTGACAGGTTTATGACTGTTTTAATGTGACTGTGGAAGTGAAAATTAGGCCTTCAAAATAACAGCATTATCAAGTTACAATGACTTTTTAATAACATTAAAAATAACATGAAAGAGCACATACCCTCATCACTAATGTAAACTGTGACATCATCAAAAGTCTTCAGCACATTGCAGGCCTGTTGCATTTCCTCCCGCTCCTCCTGAGGTCAGATTTGGATTTGTTAAGGCCAGGGTGGTGACAGAGGCATCTTGGTTTTCCAATATTCTTGTCAGCATGCAATAAGCTGAATTCCACCTAGTTGGACAATCCTGCTTGAGACAATTCTGGCAACCCCAACTGGTTTTGAGTGGGCCTCAGTTTCTCTTGTGCACATATTTTTAACTGTTGTCTTTACTTTGTCTGCTGTAGGTTTAAAGGCAGCAATACCACTGCGTGCAATTAGTTCAGGGTGTAGACAAAGCAGAATAGGTGGGGCCAACCTGTGGTCTGGATGGCTTTTACACCATTGCCAGCATTTTCAGAAACACAAGCAGCAACTTCATCTGCAATGTTCCACTTCCTTGCAACCCTTAAAAGTTGATCTGTCAGATTGTCAGCATGTGCCTCTCACCCATTTCAAAACACTCCAGCAGGACAGAGACCATCTTAGGCCTCATTTATCTGGTACAAGAGACCCAAATCTGATGTTTTGCTCACATGTGGCACAGACCAGTTCTGTAAGATGAACGTGTGCACGGCAAAAAGCACATGGAATCGGATATTCTCAGATCTGTTTCAGGGCTCAATCGTATGGAAATAAATCCTATATGAATCAGATATTTGCCATTGCAACTGACATCTAAATGGACAAATGGGATATTCCTGTCATTGTGAATGTCAAGGAAAATGCAATGAACTCTCTGTTTTGATGATGTGTAATGCATGTGCACAAGCTTTGGGATACGAATGATGGAGGTATTCCAGTGCCCGATGTCCTGTCAAGACCCCAACTTACAAAAAGTGGCTGAAACATCTACAGCTTCACCATGAACATGAGAGTGATTTTTCAGCAATCTGTAGACTTGATGGTTGCCCTCGACAGTATTCAAGTGTCAAGTCTTGTGTCAAAAATTGAGTCCACTGCCTGAGGATAGGAGCTGGTGATGTGGTTAACCAGCTCATTGATTCTATTCATAAACAGTTGGCATTAATCTACCGTAAGGAGCAAGAAAAGCATACTGTTGAGAGAGCAGTGCAATCACCTGTGATTGTTTTGGAGTTATTGTTAGTCATTTTTGTCAAACTTATCAGACTCTTGCTGCCATTTGTTTAGAGAATGTAAGCATATTAATAATCCACAGTTAGTATTGCTCAGAGAGCCATTTTTTTCATACTTCAGTGCAGTCAGTAGTGTGTACAAACTAGTACAAGTCTTGTCTTGCAACATTGTCATCAATTTAGCCCATAGAGCTTGGGCTGATTTTCATGAAGAACACAATTTACAATATATTCATTTACTTGATGTACTAAACCTGGTTCTGAGGGATGGTGCAGCAGATTTTTAACTACTGTAAGAGTCATTCTGATGCTTTAACTGAGTTCAGTGATGGCACTGTTTGTCAAGGGGACTATTGCAACTGTTTGCGCAGATAATTTGTCATCTGCTTGGTGCTAGGGTGCACCAAACAGATGTTAATTCACAATAGGTATTGTGTTATTGATAGTTGGTTTGTCTTAATGCATAGCTTCTTTGATGTTTCTTTCCTAACAAGTACCTCTTACACCATGCTATTCACACTCAACTATGTGCCTACACATATCTGACTCAAAGCAAAGCATCAGAAAAGTATTTATTTATTTTTGACTCTCTCGATTTCTCCATGTGTGAGTGAAATGATGATCTTGGTTTGCCCAAGGTGCTGTTATTTATATATTTTTGAGAAATGTTATTTTTCACACCTCATGGGACAAGTTCCCAAGACTCAAATTACTGCTAAGTTGTGTGTTTTATTTGTTCCGAGCACAGTAGCATAATTTTCAGTTGAAAATTGGCAAAAATGTTATTTCACCTCAAAATAACAGTATTAATGGTGTGGAGAATAACACTGGTGTTGACCATAGGACTATATGTCTCTGGTAACACACAGTCCTGTAACAAGCCTGGGGTTCACCATAAGTCTTCCCTTCTCACCCTCTTCCTCTTTCTGTCTCTTGCATTTGTTTTCTCTCCCTCTTTTGTGTCACAACTTTTGTTTTTCTTCTAATCACAGTATTTTCCCAGAGTATGAAATAGATGGCCCCACACTTAGTGTTATCTGAACGCATGTGTGAACAGATATTCCCCAGCTTCATGAGCATCCTAGGTACTTTGAAATAGTAAGTTAAAATTCACTGAAATTTAATTTCCCAAGTATGTGTCCAATATCTGTGGTGAACATGTAAACATTATTAACAATACTTGTGCCTGTAGCCTTTGCCTGTGTAAAAGAGGAAACAGTGACAAAGTTTCAATGTTACATGAGTCAAGTAAGCTGACTTAATGCGGTAATTAACTACTAATATTTAACTTTCCTTCTTTTTTTAATAGCTTCTCATGTCAACAGAAAAGAAACAAATGAGTTGCTGCTGTGTGAAGAACCAGCAAAGCCCACCATGGGATATTTCCAGTTTTGGTTACTGCAGTTACTTCTCAATGCTTTGAACCACAAGGGCCCTGACTTCCCATCAACAAAACAAATGCAGAGGGACACTTGTACAGGTCCTCTCTGAGTCTTCAGACCATGTTAATCATGTTGTGGCTATTTAGGTGTTTTTAAAACTAAAAGGTTATGTTTGGATTATATATAGTCTGTTTTTTTGTCTCTCACGTCAGTAAAAAAGTTTAATGGCAAACAAAGACAAACATAACACTTGTCTGGTGACTAGTTTACTTGATTTTTATGTTCTGTAAATTTGAACAGTGTTTCTTTCTCCATCCAAAGGAGTGAATGGGTGAGAGGCATGAACTTATTTACTCGCCCAGGTAACTCATCAGTATATAGAATTAGGATATATTTGAACACATAGTGAATTTTTTTAAATTGTTTTTCTTACCTATGATTTAGACCTTGGAGCTGCATGATGAGCACAGCCTACAACACCATAAAGAAGCAATGGAAACTGAAGCTCTAAAACAGGCCAAACTACAACCTTATAAAAAAAATGGAATGGTTAAAACACAAAAATATAGGGCTCATTTTATCCAGTAACATCCAACAGCTGCAGTCCTTGAGTAGTTTCCATGCCCATGCCATCCACTCTTGATGAACCTAATGTCACACAGCACAGCGTAACATCTGAAAACATCAGTTGACATTATTTAACGGTAGGTGGACCACATATCATTACCATAGCAACTGTGAAAGCAAGAAACATCTCTTATGCTTCAAGAGCAGCTACGTTACTAAAGAGTTACGTGACATAGCTAATTGTCTATTATTTTCATATTTACTTTTACAAGTTACAAGCTAAATTGTAGGACAAGGACAAGTAATAGGACTGACCGTTGTTACACACGTCCCAACACAAAATGGACCTTAGCACACATTAGCAGTTTTATTGAGTCCCAGAAAACAGGCCAAGTGTAGCTTACATTATTTAAAGTTATTTATTAAAGTTTATTAAGTTTATTAAAGTTATTGTGACAGTATTTGCTGTGGTGCACAACTTTATTTCACATTTCCACCATTATTGTAATGTTTTGTTATAGAGTTTGAGTGATGGGAGTCCACAACCAGGATCATCGAGCACCACAGAGGCATCACAAAGAACCACAAGTCAGTCCCAAGGCAAGATCTGGTGGTGCACTTGTTTGAACTGGAGAGACATGCCAACAGATATGGAGAAGAAATATAGCAGCCAGCCGCCAACAAACAGCATAGGCAGAAGTGCCAACCCTGTGTTACGCCCATTTGTAAAATAGTCACGAAATTTTATCTATTGATTTGGGTACATGGAAACGAATTTTCCATTTTTCGTGGCAGACATCACGACTTTTAAATCAATGCATTTCAATTGGGGGCGTTTTTTTTTTTTTTTTAACTTTAATTAGACCATATCATTTCTGTATTGAGTTTGTTATGTTTCCCCTCAAAAGAAAATTTAAAAAAAGTGGTCGCTGGTAGGGGAAATTAACAAAAACAAACTGGACACAAAATGGGTCCCTTGGGGTCTAAAAGGTGATGGGGAATAACTCATCCACACAAACACCCACTAAGTCAATCAAAATGATAGATGAACAGAAGAAATGGGCCCGAAAACAAAATTGGGAGTCACTAGAAGGAGGGATTAGAGTTTTGGAAAAGAAACAAAAACAAAATCCTTCAGTTTTAAGAAAATTACACATACTCCATTCACAACACCACTCCACACACAAAAACCAGGAGAGCTAACTGAAGGTGTTAACCCGCCGGTGTCACACAGCCAACTAAGCCAGAGCCACGAGCCTCCTTTTACAGAGCAGCCCGCTGATTAACTCCAGCTGCGCTAATGAGTGCAGGTGCCATCAATAGCTGCACATCATGAAGGGGCGGAGCTTACAGACTACCTTTCACCTAACATGTTGCTGTGTGTGGCAATTAAAGGGTCAACTGTACAATCATGTTTAAGTACCGCAATACTTGTCCAGTAAATTGGCTCTTTTTGTGAGCAGCTTGAGTAAGATGTTGCAAGTAAAACTAAGAGCACTGACTGAGCTAACTGCAAGATCTTTGTTTAAATATTAGTTTAAATGCTAAAGTGCAATTTAGTATTTGAACAAAGGTGCAACCGAACACATAGATTTCAAGCGATACATGCATACAAGTCTTCAACAAATGTGTTTGACAGTAACATTAGACTTGATCAAAGAATAAATTGAAGAATTCACATGTTCAAGGATGCACAAGAATTAGTCTATCAACAAGCTCTGAGGAAGAGTAAACTTAACTGTATTTTGAGACTATTATCCCTGTCCCTCAGTGTGACTGGCCAATAATAAAATTAACAACAAATCTACATTGTCACTGAGGAACTGTTGACTTATGAATTGCAGCCACTTTTTCTATCCACTTGAGGGCGCTACATTGCTGATCATCAGGTCAGTTTGTTGGCCTTTTTGTAAAGCTTAAGCAGTGAGAGGTGTGGTTCTCTGTTGTGTCAAGACTTTTGCTGGGCATTTGTTGGTCAAGCGAAGTTGGTAGAATAGGATTGTCCACAATTGCCTTGTAAGGGTTAAGTCTCTCTCTCACACACACACACACACACACACACACACACACATATATGTATAAATTCAGTCCAAACTTGAGAGTAAAAGTTGATTTTGTTGCTTCAGGCTTATCTATGTTCTGTAGTATCTGACAGTGTACTATAGGAAGGGCCAGTGGGACAAAATAATGTCAATCGACCATTGAAGTATACACACCTGCTGCATTTTGTTTCCACTGACAAACCCACAAATCCCTGAATCTACAGTCCAACAATTAACTTAAGATTGTTTACAGAGCATGATGAGGGACATAGATTCACAGTTTCCTATCAAAAATAAATAATGAAATGCTTGTGTCACAGTGAGCAGTGCAGGTGGAACCAAACGCAGGAGATGCAAGGCACAGGAACTCAAGAAATTCTCAAACTGTCATGAACAAATGAACCAACAAAGAATAAATGGAACAACAGGACTTAAATACAACCAGAAATGACAAGACAACAAGGAACAGGTGGCAAGACTGGAGAACGATTGGCTGGGAGAACAATAGGTATAGGCAACACAAGGGCAGGGCTGAGGAGACTACATGCAGGGCAGGTGTGGAGGTGAAGCAAGGACCAGGGGAGCGAGAGGGAGCCACACCCACACCCCACACAGGGGGGGCGGAGACACAAGAAAGAAACACATGAGAGAACAGCTCAAACAGGACAGGAAGACTAGAAACAAAAGTCCAAAAAGTAACATAAGGGTGCAAAATACAAAATCATGACATATAAGGAAAAAAATCAGTGAGAAAGCGGTTGCAGACTCTGCTTATACTAAATGACAAATATCTTATGCTATACTAATTGAAACTTACTTGTTTTTGCTTAAGAATGATGAAGAATGTGTTTTGTCAATTCCATGCGACAATTCTCAAAACTGTAACTGTATCTGTGCATTTCACTGTCTCTGTCATTTTGCATATTTCTAGTTTCTGTGGTATGAGAAACAATGTGCACATTCCTTGTATTCTGTAGCTCATACTGTTAGTGGATGGTGAAAGACTGTATAAGGTATTCTGAAAGCTCTGTGAACAAACAGAGATCCTGGAAGTCTGTTATCAATTTAGAAAGGTGGAGTGAGAAGCCAAAGCAGTTGTTATGCCACATACACTCAATTGGACCCAACGTAAAGGAAGGGAGCATGTGTGTGTGTGTTTGTTTGTGTGTGTGTGTGTGTGTGTGTGTGTGTGTGTGTGGATGCATTGCCCAACATGAGCAAAGCATCATAACTGCATGTTTACGATTGGTGCGTTTCCTATGCACACTGTGAACAGATGCATATGCATGTATGTATGTGACTACACTAGCATGACTGCTGGTCTGTGTTTGTGGTGAGCCTCCCTTCTAATCTGCCAACCAGTGGTTGTATATGAAGTGTCACTGACAGTGGAGACTATTAGGCTTGTGAGTTGAGAGATGGCTGGCTTCTCCGAATCCCCACAGCTCATTTAAACTTCCAGCTGATGGCACAGATTAAAGCTCATATCTTAGAAAGAGGGATTTTGTGGCTAGACTCTGCCTGTTTTTTAAGGAACAAGACTGAGTGAAAAGCATGTAAAGAACCCATTTAGCATAAGACAACAAAGTAGCAGTGGTTTTGTATGTGCATATAGTATATCATGCATCACATGACATATATCCATATGCCGTGACTATGCAATAAACGCACTGTTTCCGTGCAGGAATATAACTGGCAATTAAATTTTTGGTTTATATATCAGGTATACATACTGTTGAAAAAGTTCTATTCAAATAAATCAGTATTATATGGTAAAATGATATTAAATGAGATTAATCATTTCTAATTCCTGTCAGCTGTTTTTACTTTTAACTTAGCTTTTGATTATTAGTGTTGTATTGTGGAGTTTTTGAGCAGGATTAAAGTAAAACCATGCAAATCAAGAAACTTCTCCATTATTTTGGGGAAATAAAAGTGTCAGAATATCCCAATCTGACAATAAGGAGGTTATTATGTGGACCTCAATGTGGATCTCAAAAATAGCTCAATGAATCATTAAGCTATTTCTGCTATAAAATAGTTTACATATAAAAAACTAAAGGTTTCCTTAAATATGTTTTAATGTAGGAACTTTGAACTGGAAATGACAGTAGGATGTTTGCTGTTACAGTTTAAGTTTCTGTCACCACAAGTAAGTTAGCTGTCATTCCAAAATCTCATGAGCATCAAAGATGGCAACTGACAGTTTTCCCATCAAATGAGTGTTACTGGTCCCACAGAACAGTATTGAGACTCAGCTGCACAGATGGTGATACAGGTAGAATGCACAGAAAAGTCTTTGCTGGAATTCACTTAGTGCTCTTTTAGGAATGAATGTGCCAAGAATTTTAGAGCGCACGCACAGGTAAATATTACCAGGCAAGATGAAAATGTGATGTCTTTAGTTTGGGCTTAAAGAACCATACTCATGTGTTTGCATGTTTAAGCCTATTTTACTACCAGCTATTTTGCAGAGCAAGCCATCTGTAATATTTGGAATATTTACTTATTCAAATATTAAGGTTCACCCACCACTTGTGCCCTAAGTTAGATGTCATAGATTTGGCTTCTTTGTGCTTTAAAAACCTTCTGAAGTAGCAATGTAGAAAATGTTTTTCTGATTTATCCTATAGCATGTGAATGCACAATTTCTCTCCATCGAACTCGTATTTTTTTTTTTTTTTTTTTTTGGAGAGACACTTACGCAGCTATACTTTTCATGATATCACATTTGCTTATCATTTGTCCTCTGGTTTTGATTTTCTGGCCAAATAGCATGTGGATGCAGTGCTGTTTGGCAGCTGACTTGGAAGTTCTGGATGTCAGAGGTTCCCACCAGCATTTGAACACACCATAAGACATGTGGACTCCAAATCTAAACAGACTTACCAAACAATGATGGCTAAAATGAAACCTAGGTTTATGGGCAGGTGGGTTCACTGTAATGGATTACTTATCTCATGGATTACCTATCTCATGCAAGTTTTGAGTCTCTGTACATTCATGTGAGTTGTACTAACACTGTGTGTTCCTTTAAACACTAGTTATTGTGACTGGAGATAATGCATTGGAACCCATAATTATGACAGTCTCTCTGCCTGTCAGTGTGGGACTTCCCTTTTCTCTAAGCAGGCACGCCTACCTGGAAGGTGGAGTGGGCGTGGACAATTGGGAGCACCTGGGAGAGTATAAAAGCTGAGCAGCCGGGGCCTCCTGTCTCCCTCTCACTCTGCAGCCAGCCTGTTTTGTTTGGTTCTTTGTTTTCCAGTTAACCTATTCATCACCATCCCTTTCATCCATGTTTTGTATTTTCTGTTAATTACTTTATTTTGTAATAAATGTAGTACTTTGCTGGCACCTGCGTGACTGTCATCCTATTTGTCATGGCCATATGAGCTGGGTCATAACAATAATGAAGATATCATCCATCCATCCATCCATCCATCCATCCACCCATCCATCCATCTATCCATTCATTTTCCATACCTCACACATTTTTCTAATCAGAGTCACAGAAGGCTGGAGCCTATCCCAGCATGCACTGTGGCAGGGAAGCACCCCGGACAGGTCGGCAGTCCATCACAGGGCAAAGCACACAGACAAACACATTCATGCACACATTCATACCTATGGGCAGTTTAGACTATAATGAAGATATGGAAGTCATAATATGAACTGCTATGCCAACTCTCACAACTAGATGGAAACAAACCACTACTAAAGCTGTAGTGAAGAGGTATTGAATATTCACAAATAAGGGCAGGTAATGGAGGCTATGAATTGCGAACAGACTAAGCACAACAAATGAAATCTTGTCAAAAACAGTCAGCACCTACGTAGGACCTGACCTGGTATTATGAGCCACTCCTCAGCAGTCTGTTTGTTTTGGCAGTTGATGAGGCACCTGAAAAGAAGCCGAGATACACTGAACTACGAGCCAAAGCTAAACAGCGAGACTGGAAAGCCAGACTACAGCCGGTGGAAGTTGAGTGCATTGAATTTGTAGACATATCAGACATGTCTACTAACAGATTCCTCAAAGAATTGTGATTCATGGTCAGGAATAACATTATCCAGTGGGTCTGGCTAAAAAGACAGCAGGTGAGGTCCAAAGTATGGATATACAGGAGAAATATATGTAATGTCTGAACACATACAAATTACATCTGAGGGGGGACTTTTTCTTATTATTCCTTAAACTGTTTTTGATCAATTGCATTTGAGAAAAACAAAAACGATTGTATACAGTACCTGACAGGAAGAGTTTACATCACATCACGTGTACTGAAAGGTCAAAACTCAAAGCATGTTTTATAGCTGAGTCATGTTAAGCAGTGCCCGATATAATTTTTACTATACTACATTTTATTGATTGATTGACTGGTTGATTGATTGATTTTTTTTTTTTTTTTACATTTGTGATCTCAAAACTTAACAGCTTAAATTATTTTAATACATCAGCACTTGTCACTTTACCAGTGATTTCACTGGCTTCTTACATGCAGCACTTTGTATTGTTTGTTGTTGTGTGTTACTGTTTTCATGTGTCCAGTATTGCTGGTTATGTATGTCCGTGTATGAGCATACCAAAACAAATTCCTATCAACCTTGTTGAAATGACAATGGAGTATTGAATCTTGAACATTCATCTACACATTTTCCATCACTGCTTATCCCTGTTAAGGGTCAGGGGGAGCTGGAATCTACCCTGGTATGTATGGATAGAAGACAGGGAAACACTTTGGACAGGTCGCTGGTTCATCACAGGGCTAACATATAGACAAACAAACTCACGCACTTGCACATCATCAATGGCCATTTAGAGTTTTCAATTCACCTGAGCTGCATGTGTTTGGACTGTGGAAGAAAGCAGAAATATAGGGAGAAAACCCTTGCAAACACACAGAGAAGGGACCAGGGCCAAGATTCAAACCCTGGACTTTCTTCCTATGAGGTGCCAGTGCGAAGCGCTTACCCAACATCACTTCATCAATATTTTCAGAAGAGCATCAACATTTTGCTACTTTGATTGGCTAAGAATTAGTTAGAATGATGATTGGAAAAGTAATTGGTCCATGGAGGGATCCTTTTGATGAATTCCTATGGTGTCTAGCCAACTCATTTTGCATTTGCTTTGAACTTGTGCAGCCATCATTAGTGTTAGGTGTGCATTTAGGTGTCTTTGAGCAAGCCGTAACAGACCTCAGTAGCTCCAGGCCAGCATATTGTGACTGACTAGAATTAGAGTTGACAGCAACAGAAATGGAGAGTTTCACTGATTGACAGAAAGATGTGTCAGTGAGCTGCATATACCTTAGAACAGTGTAACTTAATCCCCAGTAGTGGTATTTTGTGCTGCACCTTTTCATAACACCACAGTCGAATTTATTCCTCCTGGGCTTGTTCCTTTAAAACAGACAGTCCCACTGGAACATATCATGCTTTAATTCCACAACTTCTTTGAAACTCTCATGTTTCAGCATCACCTTCTGTTTGATGTCGTTTTTCCCCCCTTAGCCCACAGGCCTCCCTTGTCTTGTCAAGCAACCCTTTCTTACATAACAGTGCAATGAACATCCTGAATAGCAGTTTTACATTATTTAAAGTGTCCATTCTATGAGATGATACCACTCAAAATAAACCACATGCATTAAGGCTGTTAGTTTTTACTGTACACTGATACATTTGTAAGTTTACTATTAACTACTATTAATTAAATTATGATTGTTGTCAAAAATTTCTTTTTTTCTAAAAGTCAAATTTTTGAGATTCAGCTGTGTATATTACATTTACCATCACAAAGTCATATGAGACTATAGATTTTAAATTTTATAGAGTTTCATGAGCGCATACATTTAGCACTTGTGCAGCCGGTGAAAATCAAAAGTCTGGCAATTCCTTTGAGCCACCCAAGACCATGTACTAATGAAATTACACTACAGTTAAAAAATATGGGGGAAAGTGTAAAAATATCACCTAAAGCTTCTGTTACCCTGGTCAGTTGATGCCTCTTGCAGTGCCTTGATGGGTTTGTTCAAAGGTGCAGCATATTTTATCACTGAAAGTGTTAATGTTGAAATTTGCCATTGTAAGAAATACATGATAAACCAAGGTATAATACCACATATAGGTCACCAAGGTGCTCTACCATCTTTGCTGTTGGCATAATACAGAAATATTTGAATATATCTTGTTTGGCTAGAAGATAAGGTGCGTGTTTGTGTTCTCTCTCTCTCTCTCTCTTGCTTTCCCTCTCTCTCTCTCTCTCTCTCACACACACACACACACACACACACACACACACGCACACAAATGGGAGAGCAGGTCGGGAGTGTCTTAAA
>OMKZ01055750.1:30282-41316 GCA_900302535.1 Neoniphon sammara
ATTTCTTTTTTTTTTTTTTTTTTTTTTTTTTTTTGTATCTGGAAAACACAACGTGCGAATGTATATAACCCTCCAACAGACAGACAGCTAATTGGGAGCTAAATATTAATAATATAAACAGCAGTAACCCTACATGCTTGTTGACTCATATTCTTACTCTTTTACACTAAAAATATTAGATACAATTATCAATGGATTTCTCATCATTAAGCATGTGTAGTTTACCACAGCTTTTTAACTTCTGCATAGATTAAGTTCAGACTTTTTGCAAAATCTCACGGCCTAATTGAGGAACTCACAGCTACATTATTTCACCTTGGACTAATAATGTGTTATAATATGTGCAGATTAAAAAGTGTGAGTGTCAGGTCTGGAGTTCTGTTTTAATTTAGTAGTGAAATTACATTTGCATGTAATGGTGCCTATTTATATATTACGTCAGTGGGACAAATTTCCTGGTGTTAAATTTTAATTAATACAGTCTCATAGAGCAATGAAAGGGCTGCATGAAATTATAATGTGGCCAGAGGAATCTTGGAGGTATAATTTCAAGCAGCCATCAATAAATCAATCAATAATGACTGAGACCAATGTCAGCATGTGAATAATCACAATGTGTCTCCATCGTGGGGTATCAATATGCACACTAGGCTACTGAATATCAGACCATTCAAGATTTTGGGATGCACATAAAAACTTCTATTTCACCTTCCGGATTTTGTGATCACCATCTCAGTGCCCCTCTTGTGGAAGAGTTCCCAAAGCTCCTTGGCTTCCAGGTGAACTTTAGGGTCGTCCTCCACCTCCTCCTCAGGCTCCAAAGTCTTCAGAGGCCTGAGGTGGGCTGCAGCAGCCTGGTGTCCCAGCGAGGAGAAGTGCAGGCCGGTCTCCGCGGCTCCCATCAGCTGGTCCATGATCGGCTTTCCCAGCGCGCCCGGCAGAGAGAGGGAGCCGCTGGGAGGCAGGGCTAGGGCCGGGAAGAAGGGAGGCTGATGACCCAGCATTGCACTCATGGCAAATTCCGGACCCCGGTGAGGTATAAACGGATGATATGCCATGCTCGATCCCTGTATGACTGGATCTCTCATCAGGAAGTTCATCCAAGTCCAGGTACCAAATGTAGGCTACTGGTTGAATTTGGAACAATATTATTACAGCAGCGAAGCTTGCGTACAAGAAGAGCAAAGGAGGAAAACGGGGGAAATCTATTTGAAGTTGGAAAGTGTAGACAATTCCACGTTCAACACCGTAGAGATAAGCATCCACTTATTTTCCACAAGTTGGTGGCAAATCTCTAGAGTCGCGTTTGCGGAGTTCTAGTCAAAAGTCTGCAAAGGAAAAAGAAAAAAAAAGAAAAATGTTTTCGTTAATCTTCAGGGGTGTTGTGAGCTTTTCTTCGGAGATTGACGCGCATTGGGCACCTTTCTGTATCTTGCTGTCTTGCGGACATAAGTCGAATTAAAGCAACGAGGGTGAGTCACTTAATTGGCTGCAGTGCGTTCTTTCCCCTCTGCCGCTGTTTACAATATCGGCATTCCTGTTAAAAATGCGTTCCTTCTTATTGGCTTCAGTCCTGCAGCGAGGGCGATGTGTTGAAATATTTCGATAGCGCCGAATAATCCCTCTGCCTTTACTTGTTCCGGACATGCACCCTCACACGCACACTCACGCTTTATTCCTCCTCTCTCTTTCACGCACACACACATTTCAGTGAAAGACGTGTGCAGAGAAAGGAGTCCGCTGACGGCCAGAGAGAGAGAGAGAGGTGGTAAGGTCCCAGCTCCGTGATTTTCCTAGCGCCTCTGTGGCCCATAGGGCTTCATACTGTATGGATGTGTTGCATGTTACGAGAAGCAGGGCTCTGTTTGATTGGCTCTTTGACGCTTTCGGACCAATTGTGTGGCTGCGTAGGCGTGGTTTTAACAGGTCGGGTGGAGGGGACAGACTTCAGACTTATAAAAAGGTGTTTGGAAACTCGAAAGGGCTTTGCCGTGAAACACCACCCTACCTCAGTCAATGTTGTGTGAATATGTCAACATCGTTATAGAAGTTGCGCTATCGGACGGTCTGAGGGACCCAGCGAAAGGGAGAGCGCACACAAGCCAAGCCGGGGAACTGGCTTGCTTTGTCCGCAAGATGTTACGGTCTCTTGGGCTGGTTACTTCCTACAAAGACTCATATACTACAGTCGAGGACACTCTTATTTTTATGCACTGAAATTTGCAAACGCAATTTTATTTATTTTACGAATTAATAGCTATTAAATTGAAATAATTTGTCATGTTAGTTCTTAATTCCTTTCGCAGTCCAGAATTTCCACGACATTTTACACTTTTAACAACGTCGAAAAGGAGTCTTGTGGAGAAGCCCAACATTTCCTGTAACATCCTCCTTTGAAATGACAGTGAAATTTGACCGGTTGACGGGACGAGGCGCTCGATGACAAGTTTATACTGTAGTGTTAATTATAAGAATATGAGATTATAAGTCATGACACCGGCTAAACACAAACTGGTTGTTTAGTGTGATATTTTATATTGATTTGTTGATAGTCTTTCAGAATGCGTGTGGTTGTGTGTGTGTGTGTGTGTGCGCGCGCTCTTCTTTCTTGAATTTAATTTTATTATTATATATTTTTTCTTTACATGTTATTGCCATTTTTGGATATTTAGTCACACTTTGCTGTAGGTTTTGTTGCCAAGCTTCATTCCCACCTTTTACCCTAAATTTTGATTTAAGATAACAAGTGAGTCAGATTAGAGCCTGCTGTGTATTTGTTTTGTGTCCTGCAAAGTATCGTGTCTCCTCCTGTGGTAGCCTATAGTTGACATGAATCACTTACACGCGTGCACGCAAACACTATGGGGAGAGGAGAGCCTAATATTACTGGAGATTATGTTTATCTGGTGAGCTATCAAAACTTATTAATGATGATAAGACTGTATTAGCCTAAATATATGCCGTCTTCCTGCCATAACTCTCATTGATCAGCAATATCAATTTTAATTCCATTCTGCACGCAACCTGACAGTTGAACAAGCTGCATCAAGTCGGTGTCTCCCTTAACGTAAACAGTTTCAATTATATCTGGGCAAAGGTTTTGGGCTATATGAAGTACAGTTATTTTAAGTTATTTTAGCTATTCTAATTGCCCATAAATTTTTTAATGGAGCTTAATATTGCACCCTATGTAGACAATCATTGGTTATATAGAATAGCGGGCCAATATATCACTTAATTTTCTTGATGAAGACCTGGGTATGAATAGGGCTCAGGCTTATTATCGACCCAAAACATCAGTTAGAAATAGGCTATGTAGTTGTTAAGCCCTTATTGGGTGCAAAAGTACTGCCTCACTGCAGAGCGTCTCAAGAGATGCGCAGTCTAGACAGCGCTGCGCTATTGCACCCACAAAAAGCTATTTAACGATTAATTCACAAGTAAACTATAGAACTGTGACCATAGTCACCCACCTTGGACAAACATTGACCATCAATTCTCAGTCAATTGTCTGTCTCTGCAGACCCATGCAGGGACCAAAGCCTAGTGGATCTCAAAGTCCTTGACAGGGACTTAAGGGAATTCTGAGAAAAGAATGAGAACATTGATTTCACCAGAACCTGTTCAGTTAAACAGCAGTTGTGCATCATTAGTCAAATATAGATGCAGTTGGAAGTTAGATGAAAACACGGTCTTTCTATCCTGCAAGGAAAATTAATTTAACCAAAATTAAATTATTCCACTAAAACTAGAAATACTACAATGTGCAGTTTACTCATTGCACATTGTCTAGGTTATTACAGTATAAAATAGCTATGAAACAGATTCCAGTGTCTATTATTGTTTGTAAGTAAGCCAAATCTCAAAGACCTTCCTATCTTTCTACTGTCAGGAGGTAGTAAATGGGCCTCAGGGGTCATCCTATTTTGGAGCCCTTGGAAGCGTTCATTTCTGCTATACACCGATGAAAACAATTCACTGTCCATTCAGGATCATGCATGCATGCAATTATTAGCGAGAAACCACAGTTTTTAGTGTTATGTTGTGCTCATGTTCTTCCTAGCTGAACTATTGTCTACAGTGACGTTGTGAGTTATGAATGTCACAATGCCCTCTTCGTCATACAGTTGGCTAGATGACAACTTGCTGCGTTAGTGCAGAGAAACTGCCCCCAGCACCCTCTATGTGTGTGTGTGTGCGTGTGTGTATGTGTGTCTGAGTGTGTGTCTATATATTTGCAAGTGTGTGTGTGTGTGTGTGTCAAGGAGTAAGTCTGCATGCGCATATATCTCCCAGTGGAGATACACAAGGATACTTGGCTTATGCATTGTATGTTATTGATTTGCCAGAGAAAACAAATATGATAGCTGTTGATAAGCCACAGCACTATTTGACAGAATGAAAATCCACCAGAGATCAGTAGCCAAAGCCAGGCCTAAATCTTTACATGGAAAAAGCCCCAAAATTAAGGTGTTGCATTCCACTAACCCATAAGGGGCCTTCCAGCCCTCTATTTGTAAGAGTGAGGTCAGGTCTGTGTCAATTACAGGGGCTTATTCTTCTTTAAACACTCACCCCCATTAGCAGCACATTTCAATTTAGTGGAAGGTGTCATCAAATAGGAAGCAGTGTTGACACGGCGTTAGCCTTTCAGTCTCTGTGGCCCAGCCAGCTTCATTAGCTAAGCAAGTCACAGAGTGGTCAATACACTATATAAACTTTTACAGGGTTAGGGCTCTCAGGGACTCCAAGAGGCTATAAAAAGGTCTGAGCTGACACCACTGATTGATGAAGCTGACTTTGTCAGTGCTTCCCTTTTATACATCCACTGTGATCATGTATATCAAAATCAAAAAGGGCAGTATATCTGACTAGACAGGCTCTAAAATCTCTCACTCCATGTGGGTGGGTGATTCCTGGCAGCACAAGGGGACAGCTTGCATTATTAACCTGTCTGATACATATCAATATTGTAAGGTCCACTCTCCACTGCCCACATAATTGCAGAAGTTATCTTCAATGACTGGGCAAAGACATTGGTATTTAAATGGCAAAGCAGTTCCTTTCATGTGTTTGAGCAGTGTAGTTAAAAGAACTGATGGTCATCTATAGCTAGTGTTTGTTCTTGGTGAATGCTTTTATTACTGTTTCACCTCTTGTTCTCAACTCCCTACGTTATCAATGAAGTGAGTTAAGGTCATGGGTTATGACGCTTTATGCCCTAAATACACCCAGACACTACTGATGTGTAGGTTCATTAAGCAAACCTTCAAAGACATTCCAAGAATTGATCACGGAGCTGCAAGTGATGTAATGTATGCTGTCCTGTTTATTTGCAGATTGTTAATGATAAGCGGGGACAGACTTGGTGGCACCGCCGCTGAATGGAGGACGTTGTCTGGTGAGAGTCATCAGGCCTAATACAACATGATAGGGAAAAGAAACATCACAAGGTTAGTACATTCAAGTACTGTAATGACTCCAAACTTCATTATTGACATCCCAACACAAAGTGGAGGGGGAGCTGTTCAATTGACAGTGTAATGACTTACTAAATGGAAACCAGCCCCAAAGATTTAGGTGGGACTGTGATTGATCCACTGATGCTATTGCGCCAAAAAGGGCACAGATTGTAAAATGCACTTTCCAGAATCAGCCACATGTTTTAGTCAATTAGCTGGAAGAATGATAAACTCTTTACCTGTCAATGAATTGTCCCTGTCAGCCATTTTTAGTCAAGTCAACCCTTGCTCTCATCAATTCCTGCACTGGCCTGTTACAGGTATTGATGAAAAACAATTTTAGTTAATTAGGGGATGTGTTTATTGATGGCAGTGCATTGACTACAGATTGACAAGGAAATGGTAGTATGTTGGGGAGACATTTGCTCTCTTGATTGAGGTGGTTTATTGACAGTGATACAGGCTCATAACGTTGACTTACTACCACATAGTTAAAAAATGTCACAGAGAAAGCGATGGAAAGGTGAAAACGTGACACGGCACAGCCTTTTATTAATTATCAAAATGCAGTGTTGTTGATGCTTAGAGGCCCAGCTTGTAATCTAAATATAAAGAACTGGCAACCCTGATACAGAAAGTATAATCAAGGGATTCATTATTAAATTGATCGGCATGAGGACTTTGTGAAGTGTGAGTTCAAAAGATATTTTGAAACCATAAAATGTTTATAATTCAATACTTTTACATATCATCATAAAGGAGACTTTAATTTTGAGCTAAGATGTGTTCTGACCGTTACATTTCATTTTTCATATCTTTCTTTCATTTAATATCTGCAAGCCTTACATATACACATGAAGGTTACCCATTCAGTTAGATACTTTATTTCATTAAGCATCTAAGTGTAGTTAGGTATTTTATTTGATAAACTCTACATTGGGTATTGAATTGTGAGAAATGGTTTTGTTTATCCTTTTTAAAACAAGTTATTGTGGCTCCTCTGGCCAGAGGTCGTCTAAATGTTCAGTTAATGGTTCATATTCATGCAAAACAAACTATGCTCATTACTGTGTATTGCCATAGCACAGAGTAAGATAGAACAGCTGCTGTTCATAGGTGCACAGTACATACAACTGTTGGAACAGTCGAGTCCAGTGGCATGCATCACCTGTAGAGCATAATGCAGGGGATTTGTCTGGTCAACCCTGTAAACAGCGGTCAGGCGCTGTCTGCTGCTGATGCTGTGAGATAAAGATGGCCGTGGTAAATGTCTCAGATGTGGACTATGTGTCAGAAATCTTTAGTCTGTCTTATGTGCCACTGCTTGCCAGCCATTCAAGATAAACATCTTTCTCTTTAGATTCTTGAGCACTGAATCCTACTGAAACCAGTTCTGCATGCAGTAAACAAACAAAGCCAAATGGGAAACAGAATAATCCTCGGGTTATTTTTCATCAAGTTAGCACAGTGTAAATACTTTGTTCCCTGTTGTATTTTCGTGAGTTTCATCAGTTTGGGACATTTTGGGTTTAAATCAAGAAACAATTTGGGGTTTGCACAGTGCATTGGGCAGGGAGCTGCCCTAATGGGGGTATCTGCTGTCCATTTACCTTCCCTGCCCTAGGCACTGGATTTGTACTTTTTTCTTTGACTTTATAGTCTCACAAAGCTGCAGGGCTCTGCCACAGAGTCCAAATCCCAGACCCAGTGTTTTTAAGAGCAGAGTGGCATAAAGCTGTGCATTCCTCCACCAAGAGAATCTTGGGCTAAGGGGTTAGGGTGGCTTCTCTCTAGAGGTTAAGTGGGATAAGTGTGTGGCTCATGTCAAAACACCCCCCACACCCCACCCCAATAGTTTCTGGAAAATTTGCAATGGGGTCAGATTGGATTACTGTGTTTTGGTATTTACATGGAGACAGAGAGCTTTGAAATGGAAAACCATAGGCGGAAAAGCAAGTGCCATGCAGTCTGAAAGGCTGGGTAAGGGAAACCAGCACTGATTTCCACTGACGGGGATGGTTGAATACATGTCTTTTATGTCTTTATGCCCCACAATCAGACATTTTGTTACTGAGAATGGTGATTGAGGTAAATGGATCAAGTGCAGTACCAGCCTTTAAAGCAAATCCATGGTAAGTAGTATGAAAGACATTCTGTGGGAAATAAGGAGGTTTCAGGCATCATGCTTTTGCCCACAAATATGCCACATGATGACTCTACAACACAGTTAGCTGTGAGTACGGCTCCAAGAGAGTTCCCTAAGTGCAGTAAAATAAAGTTTTGCACCATGGTTATATGCTAAATAAACAGCAGTTTACCCCGACCCTGAACATCCTTGCGAAAAGTCATTGGCATTTAGGTGTCAATACCCTTCAGGATTTGTGCATGGGGTGGTCTGTTGTTTTTCCAGGGGAATCTCAGTGCAGACCTGCTGGGATAAGTTTTCTGGTTCATTTTGAGAAGGATTCCCCAGCCGCTCCCTACAGGTGCTGTGTGCAGGCCTGAGCCCATAATCCATCCTATTTAGTGCAGACTTCACTGCAAATGCCTCATCCTAGTGGTTCAAAATACAAGTTCCATGTATTTCTCTGTTTAAAGTGACACAGCAAGTAAAAAAAGCCAACAGAATTAAAAAATGATGTAATGGGAATAAAAGGCTATATTTTGAATATTTGGTCTCTTTACGCGCTTAAAGCAGGTGGTTTACTAACTGTGAAAAACAATTGCATAGTTTAAAAACGGATAAACTGGTAAATTAAATCATAATTATTTCAACTAATTCCGTAATTTTTGGTGTCCTTTGCGGCAGGGCCCAAACCGTCAAACGTTGTCAAAATGTCATTGTGTGCATTAAAATACTGCACAAAGAATGTATGGCGTAACATCAAGTGTGAGTGTAGGTAACCTCATTTATGTAAATAAGTCTCCCCCGTCTAAGATGACAATTTAGGTAAATATTTTTTGAGTTCCAAATTCTTTATTGACCACAAAAAATAAAGAGCGGCTGTTACCGTCTTTTCTTACATTTCTCACTTTACCTGGGTCATTTGATTGAGCGGCCCGCTCTTTTTTTTTTTTCTTCCAACACGCTGATAAATAAAACATACAGGAGCTGCTAAATGTTTATGATGTTCGGTCAATATATCAGGAGAGCTCAGTGCACATGGAAGCTCTTAGGTCTTTGTGAGTAGAAGCCTTGCGGTCTGACACAAATGTTTCTGTAAGTTGCCGGCTCCTTTTTTCTGCCCTTGCTGAAACTTGACCTCCTGTTTCTGGGTGAATTAACGGTTTTGTCAGTAGCGAGAACAACATTTGAAGTGTATGCTGCGAGCTCAAACGGCAAAGTTGAGTGCGGTCAATTGAATCCCCCACATGCTTCACTCTGTGTTGGATGGATTCCTCTATTAACTTCTCAAGCCATAATAACATCTAAATATTTGTGGATGATTCATTTGGAGTCGCATGGAGCCTTGTTTTATGCTGTTGGAGGAGAGAGACACATTATATCAGACGCTGTCTCTTAACTAAATCAAGACAACATAAAAATGTAATCAAAATTACAGGTGTGTTCTGCCTTAATACAAATATCAATTGACTGGACATTGTTTGACCAGTCGTTGGAAAAATATTGCATTGCGCAAAAAATGATCGTTTGTTTAGATGCCTTATTAGTAAACGTGTAGGAGCTGTAACGGACCTACTGTTTTTGTATGTGGTACGAAGCATTTTTCTTTTTTCATTTTTTAATGACTGTATATTACTACTCTCAGTAACAGCCTACTTAGTGCAAACTCTTACAACCAAAAGTGTCTGTTTGGAGGGTTGGAATTTCAAGGTCCATTTGTTTATTTATTTATTGTTTAGTTATTTAATATAGACTCACTTGTTTAATGAAATTACCTATATAAGATAGTCATAAAGATTATTTCCTTGCTTTGTGGGCCATACTTTATACTTATTAGCCTGCTGGTAATTTACGTCACCAGCACTAGTAGATCTGGACTTTGTGCGCATTGATATACACATTGAATTATGTCTGTACACTGCCTGCTGTTGTATGGAATGGGCTGTGAATTCAAAGGAATATAGGCCTGTTAGCCTAATAAAGTAATAAAGATAGCCTAAACTATCTTATCCACAGATGAGAAATAAAAGTTTTGTTTCTTATTGGACCTATTGTGAGTTGACTATGACCAAAGTGAACTTACACAGCTTCAGTCACCTACTTTCTCCAGCCTACAAGCCGACCGCCTTTCTTGCTTTTTTTATGTTCAAATTGCAAGTCGTCAAGAGACTTATGACATTTGAAATATGAGACAGGCCTTATTTACTAACTTAGACAATACACGAAAACCACATGAAAATCAAAATAAGTAGGATGCGGTTAGGAGTTGTGCTTTCATTTATTGAAGTCCCTACAGATGTTTTGCATAAAGACAGTTTTGAGGTAATGAGGGGGAGTATTTGAACGTAAGCTGAACCTGGTTGGCCTAACTTACATACTACAGTAAAGTAGAAAAAGCACGGAAGGGGCTGAGTCTGTGCAACTGTTGCAAAGTCTGCCGAGATGTTTTCCAACAGTGCCCCTTTCAGTAAGCTGTTGAATTGGTCCTGATATCATTTGTGGCCATGGCCGCCTTCATAACTTCATTTTAAATTCACTTGGAGAGTTGTACAAAGAGGACATATTCCAATAGCATTTTTTGCAGCTGTTTGAAGTTGTTGTGAAGTCGATTTTGTAAAATGATGGACAAAAAATTTAACTTTAAATTTATCTGTGAAAGGCCTACAGGGAGAGATGTTAACACCTGTTGATTTTACCTTTATCTCTGAAATCCTGCCGCTAAAGGATAGCCCTCCATGAACAAAATGCCTGGGGTATATATACAGTATTGACTATAGACTAATATTATATGATTGCATCTCTTTTCGCCGTGCTTTTCAGTTTTATGTTGATAACTTCCGTGCTGAGATACAAAGATCAGATCTGTCCCACTGCCCACACGGAGAAGATACAAGCGCACCAACAATCCAACCAACCAATTAAAATCCGATTAGGAAACATCTTAGTTTTCCAACCGAGGGCAGTGAAAAAGCCTGTAACCTTTCCTCGCTGAGGTCATCCACCTAATAAGATCCATTGCCTATAGTGAAGCCGCAGACCTTCACAAATGTTCCTGGCGACCGAGCGTGGCCCCGGGGACCTTTGGCATACATCGCAAATTAATTGGTCACTGTATTAAAGAATAAGGTGGGATTCCAGTTAATTAGTGGAGAAGTGAATAAGATTGAACATTATATGATTTGTTCCCGGCCCCTGGTTTGTTAGTGCGGATTTGGGGTGGATCAGCTTTTGTGCTCGACAAATGAGAAGTGAGTAGCGTGGTGCCGATGCACAGTGTCGTTTTGTGGACTGGCGACAGTCTCGATTCATGGGAAAAACTTAAAGGAGACCCGCGTTATCACAGGACCTCATTATCTCATGTCTGCAACCATCTTTTGGGAACAATCCCTAATCAAGAGTGGCACAGACCTACTTTGCAGAACTTTGGTATAATAGCTCCCCTCCTCC
>OMKZ01055750.1:44074-55454 GCA_900302535.1 Neoniphon sammara
ACCCTGTCCTCTCACTCACACACACACACACACACACACACACACACACACTTTTCTCTTACGTTCACCTATATAAATATATTTACATACACATCCTCACACTGGCACGGCACTTCATTAGTTAACTTCACTGGTCAGGCAGGGTGTCTGTGGAAAACCAGAGCATTTCATGTCCTAAAGATCAGGATAATTTCCCATGAAGTGTAACTGGCAGTGTGAAAGTTCTGCAAGTTGTGCTTGATATTTGACTGCAAACAAACATTAGCTGACAGGTTGTTCTAAAAATACATCTGCAATTACTCAAGTTTTCTGGTTGTCAGCATACAGAAAATTAGCGCTTGCATGAAAATGTTGGTCCTTATGCAGAGTCATAACACATACAGTATGTGGTCTTGGGCTAGTTCAGTGCTGTTCCCTGACCTCTTTGGAGCTGAACTACTGTGCGAATTCTTTTTCTCTGACCGCTGTATTGATGTTCTTCAGTGAGGATGCTGACTCACATATTCTTTCTGATGGCACTATTTAACTGCCAGTGCATGCTTCTTGAGTTATGGGAAATGGCCCATGATGGGTTATGGGTCCTTTTTTTTTTTTTTTTTTTTTTTTTTTGGCTCTTTGTGTAACAAGTGTGGAGGTGTATTTTAATGAGTCTCAGGACTTGAAAGATTTCATTTAAATTTGATTGCACAGTTTAAAAAATGTCTAGTTTTATAATACCCAGCAAATCGGATTATTTCATCAATTTAATATTCATAATTAAAATTACCAGAACTATTTTTACTCTTTAGGACTCTTTCCCTGTGTTGGCCAATTGTTCCCCCTGTTTTGTTATCATACCATAAGCAACATCCTCATGTTTAAACATGCTAAATGAGCATGATTGATTATTTGCTGAGTGAACAGGCATAGATCACAATTATTAGTCCCTTCTGGTAATGGAGGAGCTTTTAGCTTAAACACTGATATGCAGACGTGATGTGTGTAGCTGTAAATTGTCTTGGGAGATTCCATTTTGTATTTCGCTCTTAGATCTTAAAAGGGATAGGATGATTTATCAACATAGATATTTTTTTCCTATTGTTTTAGATACTGCTGATTGTTGTTAATAGATAAATTCATTCATTCAGTTCCCCTTCATTCTTTGCTTCCTTCATTCATTGAGTCGTTTTTTCATTTAATTATAATCTGCACTCATTCTGTCATTCATCAATGCCTTACACATGCATATGTTATTCTAAGAAAGGGCGGGGGGAGGTGGTTTGTATACGTAACTTGGAAATTATAAAAGGAAGCCTTCCATCTAGGGCGGCCATAAGGGAATACAGACAGCAAGGCAGAAGGAGCAAAACGAGAGCGGTGATTTCCAAAATGGCTCGGCCATTGAATGACAATAGCCAGGCCCTCCTCTCTCTTTCTTTTTCTTTCACTGCTCTGCGGATGAAAAAAACATAATATAATAAGAAGGATAGAGAAAATTACCAAATGTGATTTGCTCTTATTTGAACAAATCATTTGTGATTTAAATATGGCATAGAAGGCTATCAGTGGTAAATGAATTTCCTTCCCTTGTCTGATTTTGATTTTTTTTTTCCTCATGTATTTTGTCATGGCCAAAAACAAAGGGGAACGGTTGCGTGTCCTATCAGGTCATGTTTTGTAATCAGTGCTGCTTCCATGTGGAATCTAAGGGGTTCCTGTCAGTGGGAATACATACACTCAAGTTTATCATATTTATCACGGAAGATAGTATTTACAAAGAATACATCATTCCACTATTTTAGGGAGGCACTGACAGGCAGATATAGAGCTTGTAGAGGTGGAAAATTTAGAAATTATGAGCTGCAAAGAAATGCACAGAACAAAATATATATAATTAAATAGATAAGTTAACTACAAACAATTATAGAGTACTTATTAATTACTCGTAAGGCTCATACTTACATACTGAACTTCAATTTTTTCATAAAATAATACGCATTAAATTAGATTGTTTATGATAAACACTAAGTACTGTATTTTATGATGAAAGTATAACCAGCATGCATTGTCTTTTTTATAACTTCACTATTCACTATTCAGTGATTTTGGGATTAATTTTCAAAATATAAACAGGCATTTTTTTTAGTGTTAAGGTGCAGTGCTTAACAATGTTTGCAACATTCCTCTAATACTTCACTATGGCAGTCAGTGAGCAGCCCTACATATTCTCTCATCCGTCAAGGAAGGGGAGATTTTTTTCAATAAATAATTCACCACTGATAGCCAGCACTAATGCCTACACGAACAAATCTCTCGGTTACAGCCATCTTGGGAGTAAGCCAGTCCAAGAGCATACTTAATAAACAAATACATGGTCTGACAAGCTCTGGTTTCACCAATGTCTTTCCGAGAGGAAAGTATTTGAAGACAGTCGGTGAAACAACATCCTTTCTGTGGGTGACGGTTTAGGGGTCAGGTTTGGGTTATTGCTGCAGGAGTGAATCGTCCCGTTGCACTGTGACTGCTGATACTCCACATAAAATTTCTATTCGCTTTACACAAGGCGTCGTTGAGGTTTTTTTCTTTGGATCTCGCTGACCTTAGTGATAAACATTAAAATACAAAAATTATTTCACTTGTGAGCGTACAGTGTAGCCGCTGTATGAAACTGGACTACATGAGCCTGTTGTTCTTTGCTCCATGTGCCCAGTTCTAGGACCAGGGCTAAGACAGTATCACAGACTTACATCGACCACATGTTCGCTGGGACCAGAAACATGATCCAGACATGATTCCCCCAACCCGGCCCTTTGGGTGAAGTGGCCCTGTGCATATGTGTGTGTGTGTGTGTGTATGTGAGAGAGAGAGAGACAGAGAGAGTACGTGTCTGCGTGGGCATGCCAGCACATGTGTATTTGTGAGCATGCACAATCAGGTGTATGTGTGTGAATGGACATGGTTGTTGGCCATTTATTTAGCCCATCTGTGTGTCTGCTGCAAGACTCCCTACATGAAATATTCAAGGTCCAGTGAAAATTGATCCGCTGATCTGAAGTCTGTTTTTTCCTCTCTCTCTTTCTGACCAGATCTCCCTGGAGCTGCCTAGAAGAAGGATCCTAATATCACATATCAGCTAGATGACCAAGTTCAGGGCCTGCAGGACTGCTGCAGCTCAGCGCTGGAGCGTGGATCAATGGAATACTGTTGGGAATACGAAGGACCACACCCACACACTGATTAGACCCTCTGATTGGATGTCACATGGATATTTTGACCACTACCGTGGCTTTCATAGTATGGAATATGCAAACTGATGAAGGTAATTTTAGATACTTAAGTGAAATTGGATTTGCTTTAGCTGCTTTTTTGTTAACATCAAGTGTAAGATAGTTTTGATTAACACTCTGGGATTTCATGGGGAGATGTTATCAGGTATATCTTTTTATGTATCTGTTTTGACTAAATCAGTGCTTCTGCTTTTTGTCACTTGTGTGGATACAACGTGTAATGATCTTTGTTTATTGCCAGTTTTTTAGGCAAGGGATAATGTATTTTCACAATTTATTTTCTACTCAAAAAATATACATTTAAATGAAACCTATCCTTGTCATCAGCTTATTGCATACTCATCAAACTCTCTTTTGATTAGCTAAATGGACATCTTAAGCAGCGCTGCACAGTGACGCAGGCTTACATGCTATACCGATCAACCATCAGTAGCAGCTCCCTACTGATAGAAGGCCTCAAAGTCATTTAATCCCAGCTTTATAACACAGAAATTTATAGTGGCGATGTCACACACACCCATACTTACCCATACACTCAGAAAGCAACAATTGCAGCCACAACACAATCACACAGACACGTGCATGTACACATACACGCGGAGAAACTAAAATCTTATCAGCAAACAAGCCCCAGTATGCCATTGTATCCACCTACCCAGAGCGTAGCTGGTACGTGCTCCCCTAAATGTCTGCGGCACTCCACCTCACCTTCTGAGAGCCACACAGTGCTGCACCCTGACTAAATGAAAAACAATCTGAGGAAACAGGGAACAATCCTAGGCAGGCTCCAGTGGGCTGCCATAAAAAGAGAGACTGCCTCTCTCTTGCCTCTCCCTTCGCTTTCAGCTGTAAGTCTATGGGCTGGTGAAAGATCAATGGGCAGACTGGGCAGCCACTGCCTGGCCCGTCGTCCACCGCTGCACCAGGAAACAAGCCAATAAAAAAACAACAACAAAAAAAGTAAAACACAGCAAGGATGGGAAAGCCCTCACACTTTGTGAATAGTTTAAGGTCAGCACGGAATGTGCATGTGTGTGAGTGTGTGTGCCTGTGTGCACGCTTTCCCTTTATCTCATATATGCTGGGCCCAGCCCATTGCAGTGTGGCTCACTTTTAAGAAATGTTGAATGTTTCCAGCCCGTGGATCGTATTCCAAACTCTTTTTAACCCCTGCTCTCTCCCTGCATCCCCCACCTTCCCTACCTATTTCACACCCTGTGAACCCCCACCCCTGCTCAGGAGCCTCACTCCAGGTCCGTACCAACTCGCCAGCCCGCTGGATCTCTGGCAGGAGTAATGGGGGTTGGCGCTAGGGCTTGGTGCAAACACGCAGCAGCAGACAAACAAATCATGTTAAGTCTCTGCTGCCACGGCTGGCAGCACGCTCAAAGGAGAGCCGGTGCCCTGCCAGGGAGGAGGGGGCACCCAGTTTCCCAGGGAGGGGGTGAGGGTGAGGGTGAACATGAGGGAGGGGAGTGTGGTGGAGGGGGACGCCTGGTCCTTATCGAGCCTGGATCACAGACACCTCCGCCCCTCCTGGCAGGAATGCATACAGCCCCTGTGGGAGGAGAGACAGAGAAGAAAGGAGGAGGAGGAAACAAGCAGACATAAAGAGGGGAAGTAAAAGGGAAAGAAAAGAGCGAGTCAGGGAAAGTAAGTGACTGAATGAAGGAAAGAGGGAGAAAACGCCAGACAGAAAGATCTGCCCAGCTCAGGGGAGGGAGTGTCTCTGAGCACGCGCGCACACACACACACACACACACACACACACACACACACACACACACACAAACACACACACACACCAATCAGGGCACTCAGCACGCTCTCACTGGGGCGAGAGGACCATTGGGAGAGTGTATAGGAAAACAAACAGGGCATTAGGCATCTTAAATACCATTATAGCCGTGGTTATCATGATTACTTCAATTCAGGTGCAGCTCTAAGGCTGCATCTGTCACTGATGACAGCTCAGGGGAGATCAGAAGACCAGCGATTTGGCTACATGCCGCAGAGAGGCGTTTAAGTTGTTAAGTCGTCACAGAGTTGTCTGGATGTTACAGTGGCAGCTTTACCAGGTGTTTGGTTCATTACGTGGAAATTAAAAAAGAAGAAAACTGATTGTGAGGAGAAGGCCCATGTATGCACATAGAGTGTTTTTTATCTTGTTGTTTTGGAGTGATATTTTTGTCACTTTCATCATACCTGCAAATATTCCTTGTTTCGAAACAAGCCTATGAAGTGGGAAGGTAAAATATTGAGCGTTTGAAGCTCCTCCAACTTTGCAGTGTACAATATTTTAACACTGGCCTCCTTTGAAAGTGAAATTTATTTGTGAAGCCCACTGAGAGGCAATTGCGACCTTAAGATGGCATTCCTGTATGCAGGCTGCAAGCTCTTTATGGCTGTATGTCAGGGCAAAGAACAGATTTTGTCAGGTGGAGATTTGGGTTCGAGAGTTCATTCACAGTTCAAGCGAGAGCATTCCGTGCAATCTTTACATTTCCATTCACCCTGACTCTCCCCTCCTTCCCCTTTTCCCTCCTTCTTTTATCATACAGTTCTTTTTTCTGTCTTTTTTGAAATGCAAATGTGCACAACCAGTAATTTCTTCACTGTTTGCGTATTCCCCTTTTCAGTTCAAATTGTGGAGGGCTTTTGACATTTTTTTCTGCATGTTTTGCCCAGGAGCCAGTCCTATGATGGAGATATGAGTCAGGCTGTGATGAGTGTTCTGTAACTTCTGCACACTGATCCCTAATTAACCTAAAGTGTCTATGAAATACAGTACTATCAACTGTGATTTATTTTCCAGTTACGTGTTCTGTGTGTTATGTGTGGGTGTTATGGATGGCTCAGTCCCACCACCTATAAGATGCCACAGACCGCCTCTATTCTTACATGCTTACTAGAGGGAATTTTTTTTTGGACAGTTTTTGTCTCCCTCTTACCATTTTTGTGACCTGAAGTATTCATAAATTCCTATAATATTTTACAAACAGATCCGACAGTGAAGACAGACAGACAGATAGATAGATAGATAGATAGATAGATAGATAGATAGATAGATAGATAGACAGACAGGTAGGTACATTATTTACTCCATAAGGAAACCTGAGACAAAATAAACAACATAAAAAAATAGTTGCTTGATATATACAATATGCATAAAACAGTAGAGAAATAGATAAACTATAAGATGATCGATAAACAATTGTGATAATATTCTTTGCTTTGCAAGTCATACTTGAAACTTTTCAATAACATGGAAGTAAAAAGCGATTTAACCCAAGTCTAAAATATTGAATGAAGAGTGTTTATTCCATGTTACATATTAAATAAGACGAAAACTAAATAGTCAAATAGAGAATGATACCTAGGTGTACTTTAAATAAAAAAGAAGATAAATAACATGCTGCTGGAGTAATACAAAATCTTTGTCTCAGATGGCACACTTCTTTTGGTTGAAATGGCACACTTTTTTTTTTTTTTCTAAAATAGCTTAATGAATTTTAAAATAGCATAATTAATGACCATGAACATGGCATTATGATTTAATATGCAAACCTTTTCAAAGATATGTGAGTAAGTTAAATATTAACATAGAGGTACCCATCACTGTATGACTCCACTAGAGAAAAATTATTGTAAATTTTCAATAGCTAGTGTTGCGGTAATGATATTTGATGGCAGATGGTGTGCACAAAATGTCTGAATCATATTAAGATAAGAATGCCAACTATTGTACCTTTTGTTTAAAGGGAGATGGACTCACACACTATAGAATTTTTGAGAAGACAAAAAGTTGCTGATTCAGTAAAGCATGGCTTCATCTGAGGATTTGATGTTGATGTTTTGCTGGGGATTATAATTTGTTACTCACAACATAATAGGATACTGTAATTGCTCTGTTTCTAACAAGTGTATTGGATTTTTTTTTTTATTGCCAAAAAGGGATTTGATTTTAATCAGATTTTATTTTCATTTTGCAAGGGACAGAGAAAAAACACTCTAGTGATCATTCTTACATATTTAAAAACATGCACTGATTGGATTTAAGAAGATTCTTTTTAAGACTGTAATCTTATTGAGGGTGTAATGTGTAATTGAGAGTGTAATGTGTTTGCACTGTTAAGTGCCACAGTGCTCAAATAATCATATTCTCAGGGAAAATACTGCAACCAATATGACAATTTATTGCAATCCCAGAATTTATTCTACTTTTTGCTTTTTTAATCATTTGAAAAAGAACAGTGGTTCAGTGGTAACTATGTATATATTTTTTTTTATATTAGTGTAAGGAACAATTGTAGAGCAATCTACAAGAACATCTGGAAGTTTAACATCTGTTAGTTTTACCTGTACACAGTTTGAAGATGCTATAGAAAAATCTATATACCAGAAAGTGATCCCAAAACAGCAGAATTTGGTCCTTTACTCAACCTTTTTCTTCTCGTCGATACATTCCGTCTCAGCAAAAGAGCCTTAACTTAGTTCCATCTGTTTGTCTGAGCAAAGTGGCAGCGAGGCTAACTTATTGCTAGCACATGTGACCGGGTGAGTGTGTGTATGTGCCACGGCCTATCACACAGTATCCCCCTGCCTATCAGCCCCCCCAGATGGATCTCTACCTTCATTAATGCAGGCCCACGGCAAGCGCATGTCTCCACATGTTGGGACGGGATACAAACATCTGGCTTATTTTGAATGTTGTGAGACTCTTTCCCTCCCTTCCACCTTCTTCTGCCCTTTTTGGTGCCCTAAATGGAGTAACCCACATTCTGTGTTTCTAGAGGAGAGGAAGTGGCGCTGGTCTTGTTGTGGCGAGGGACTTCAAAGCGGGCGGGACGTCAGTCATGAGTGAGCAGGAGGTAGAACCTGGTCAATGGCAGGGATTTGTCGCCTAATGGCCCCTCTGGGGGGACTTGAGGTCTAATTTCAGAGGTGCTGAAAGTAGGATTTTATGGAGTATGCCATGTCCTAAGGTCAACATCCTTTTGTTTCACATGTTTTTGTCATTATCTAGAGGCTAATTACATTGATAACAGGAAAGTGAATACCTGTTTTCTCTCTCTTTCTCTCTCTCTCTCCCTCTCTCTCTTTCTTATTTTTTGTAGATTTAGGGAGATAAGCATATGTTGAAAACAAACCTGTCGCCAGCGCGTTAGTCAGTTCTGGGCAGTACAGAAACACTGTTAAGTCACATTGTTACATTCATAACTTCCCTTGATAATTTTCTACATGTGAATTCATGTTCATCCTGTTTATTGAACATGTAACGTGGTGATGACGTCAGCCAAGGATGGCCTGCCACAAAACACTGCTGGCAGTAAAATCAGTTCACTTTCATATTGATGTTTCCCTCCCCTTGTCTCTCCATCAGCAATATATTTAATGGACACATTCTGTGCTTATTCAGCACAAGAAAAACGAGAGCAAGGTAAACATGCCAACTAGAGAACAGGAGACATTAGTCTTGTAGTTCGAAATAACTGGATTGCATTTAATGAGACATACATAAGCTGAGAGGACAGAGACATTTGTTTTGCTCCTGACAGCAAGCACAGAATGAACTGACGAACTGCAAAGTTATCAGACTATGGGACTGTGTAGTGTCCCAGTGCCCACCCAGACAAGCTTATGATCTGCAGCAGTTGTCAGTCATGAGGTCATTTGGAAGAAATGCTCCTTTAATGACTTGATCCATTGTGATTGGAGTAGTTAATTGATGATCTGGTCATAAATTTCTGTCTCATGGCTGTCACTCTCTCTCCTCCCCTTCTTTCATTGTCCTGTCCCTTTATCCTTCACTGCCTCTCCCCTCCACTCACCCCCTCCTCCCCCGTCACTCTTACGTGGAGAGAATCCACGTAATATCTGTCCCTTTTCTCATTGATCGGAAAGTGAAACGCATGGCCCTCTTGAAATATTCACAGCTGAAATCCATCTAATTGCCCAGTTGAAATCCTTCTAATAAAATTATTCACAGTTAGGTAGTGGGAATTGTTTTTGTTGGCTGCCAACCAACACTGAGCGTTGAGAATGCCAGATTTGGAGGTTGAGGGGATAGTGGGGTGCTGCTGCTGCTGCAGATGTGCCGCCTAATTGCAGATCCTGCCATGCGGAAACTATTCTCCACAACCATTTCAAAGACTCTGCAATAGGTGTCACTGCAAGGTTAAGCTAACTTCAAAATGGAAGTCCTGTTTCCATTCCAACTGTTGAATTGATTGCGCAGTGTTACGTTCCCCCAAGAAAAGGGAGGGAAGGAAGAAAAAGGAAGAAAATGACGATGTGAGTGAGAGAAGGAGAATTCTCAGTTCCTGTTCATAGATGACATCAGATTGTCAGGGTCTTATCCTAGCTGTGCACAGTTTACCTTTAACCTGAAATTGAGGGAATGGTTATGGAGAACATTGGGAGTACAGGGTTTTATCACAGATATTGAAATTATTTCTTGCCTATTTGAATGAACAATATCTCAAATATTTTGACCAGTGATTCAGGCTGTGTTCCTGTGGCTAAAAATAATATGAGTGAAGCAGAAAGCAGAAAATTATTCAGTTGTAAAACACTCAAAAACTCAAATGCAACACTCAATACAAACAAGGACAAGAGCTGAAAGGAAATTTACCTCTGAATTGATTTTAATTATAGGAAAAATGATAAAACATCGTTTATGCACCAAGGATGTATCTTATTGAACCTTTCAAGTTCTCCTACCTCATGAGTACATAGTAATATCAACTTTATGCTGAAGTACACACAGTGTCTTCAGCACAGATAGGTGAACAACATTAGATGGAGAACTAAGTGGACGATATGCGACTCCCATCTTTATCCAGACCTGATTGATCCAAGGCAGAGAAACTTGTGAGGCCGCAGGTCTGGGTGCATGGCATCTGTTTCTGATCCCATTCATGACTGCAGTCTCAGAAATACAGCTCACTACCCATGATTCAAGTGTTACGGCCTACATTTTTTGCAAGACAGATTTGTTCGCCACATTCATTACGCTTATTGCATCTTGCCCATGATCATGCAGTTATGCATATAAAAACACAACAAACCTTAGTTACAAACCTTAACTTATAGCTTAATGAGGTAACTTGCTTGTCTTTGTGGTGTCTGCTGTTATTTTCCTGAAACACGTAGGGCAGAAAGCAAGCTGCGTGTCTAGCTAGTGAGGGCAACCTTGTTAGCCCTTGAAGCAGGTCTAACCCTGATCCATTATGAATGCTTTTCTGCATAGCTGTTGTGGCTTACTCAATGCAATGCTGCTGTGTGTGACCTTGTGTAGGTGAAAAGGCTGTTCCTTTTGTGCTTACACAGTTGTCATGGGTACTATGGGCCCATGGCTGTCTGGCTTTTTGACTCTGTAATGTAGTTTGGAGTACTCTTGTGCCAGAAGCAGCTGTCTTATTTTATTTTATTTTATTTTATTTGTTCCCCCCTTTGTTTATGTTTCACCGAGCATGTTTGTATATGCATTTTGGCACATTTAAATTTTGTCTTAAATGAAAATAGTTCCAGTGGCTGACTATGATGATCCATAATTGTGCCAATCCACATTTTTTTCTACTTTTTGTGCACAGTCATGTGCAGTGAGCCTTTAGGCCTCAAGAAGAAGCGGAAGAGAGCAAGGAGAGAGAGAGTCTGTGTGTGTATGTAAGTGTGTGTGGGTGTTTGCATGCTTCTGTGTGTGTGTGTGTGTGTGTGTGTGTGTGTGTGTGTGTCTGTGCAGCCCTGCGTCTGGCCAGCCATGGCCACATCTGTTTGTCATGTTAGCACTTAAGCGCCTGCAGGAGCCATGATACTAAGTGGAGACAGAGTCCTCTCTCCCTCTCTCTCCATCCTCCCTTTCTCCTAATTACATTTGTTCATTAATCCATTTTCAGCCCACTTCTCTTTCTTGTTTGTGTTCTTGCTCCAGTGGGCTTTCGCCTCCTTAGACCGGCAGACACTGACCTTTAAGGAGATGCCAAAAGAGTCTGTAAGACAATGTTACCCCTTCACCCCACCACACACACACACACACACACACAAACAAAGACACACAAAGACACACACAGCCACACACACACACACACACACACACACCCTTCCCAGCCCCA
>OMKZ01055758.1:5190-16039 GCA_900302535.1 Neoniphon sammara
GAAAGTCAGCCTGCACTGGTTCAGACCGGTTCCTGTCCCCCTCTCCTGCTCCTCTCTCTCCTCCTTTCCCTTTCTCATTCCCTTCCCCCTTCTCTTCTCTTCTCTTCTCTTCTCTTCTCTCTCCCTTCCTTCCTTCCTTCCTTCACAGACATGTAAATACAGGCCCAGCTGGCTGCAAGCTTTACTTACCACTCCATCCTGAGAGACAGAGAGAAAGAAGTAATGTGCAATTGTATAGTACTTGTTTTCAAACCAAACAATTCCTCATCTCTTTGAATGTACAGACTGTTGTTTGTAGGTTATTTCAAATATACATTTTGCAATCTGCATTGGCAGTATTGCTTCTGACAAACCATCGTGCCATTAAAGTCATAACTGAGGTGAGAGAGAAGGAAAAGAGCAGTGAGAAAAGGATGAGAGGCAGGATGAGAGAATGTGTGTGTATGTAAAAGAGAGAGAAAGAAAGTTTCAAATGGAGAGAGTTAGAGAGCACATTCTTCTCATGCTCCTGGTTTCCATTTGATCCATCTCCATCCTGAAAGGAGGAGAAAGCGAAGAGCTTCCACTTTCTCTCTGTTTCCAGGTGCCACAAACAATCTGCGCCATCTGTTCTCCGTGTATTGAATTGAGATTAGTGGAAAAGCTGTGCAATATGGGCTTCTGTTGCAGATATCCTCTGTTAAAAGCATCAAAGGTTTATCTGGACCAAATGCAAAGCATCAGGAAGATCCACAGCCAAAATTTACCTTGTTGTGATGACTGGAGAGGGGGGGTGGGGGCGTAACTTTGTCATACCATATGCTCATACCTGAGGTTAAACAGGAGGTGAGCAGCAGTGTGGGTTAACAGACACTTTAGTGGACTGGAAGGAGGGTCGATTTTCTTTCTGCTGGCCGGTTCAGCTTAAAAAGAGACAGTCCCTGTTTGTCTGTAGAGCTGCAGACGTGAAACAGCAACGTGAACCCACATTCCCACTGAGCCGCAGGGTTTGTTCACCCGGAGGAGCCTGGACAAGAGATGTAAACACCGAAGATGAACAACCGAGAAGAGAGTGCTCTCTCCACCAAGCCGCCAGCCAGAGGGATTAAGGACTGACGGCAGTGAGATCTGCCGGAAAACTGCAACTCAGTCAGTGTAAATGAAGCGCTGATGGACGAGGTCTTGAACAAAACGCAGACTCACTTTTGTACACTATGAAGTATGTGGATTAAAATAATAATCTGCAACACTCTCATGTAAATAAATGTCAGTTTTGCTATGCTCTATCACCGGTTGCTATAAAACAGCAGTGACTCAACCAGTTCATAAAGCTTTTCCATTGTCTGCTCTAAACACTCGGTGTCTGGTTGCTCTTTCCTGCTGCACAGGAAGTGATGCATTTCATGTTTTTTACTTTGTTTGGAATAAACAGAAGAATAACGGAGGAGGTAGCATGAGCAGTGATAGCCACCATGGCTGAACAGAGAAAAGAAAAGAGGTAGACCTACAGAAACTCAAATTCCATCAATACAGGCTTTTAACAGAATGTTCCAGTATGGCTGCCTGTAACCAATGGTAACCACTTTCAAAAGAAAATAATATCTGTGCAGTGGTAGAGTAGGTAAAACACTGGAAAAGCATGATGTTACTGTTCTACTAAAACATGCTTACAAGATGCAGCAACAAGACAACAAATTATGTTTTTGTTGATGTAATGCTCATACATCAACATATAGCAACCGGTGTGTCTTTCCATTGCCATATACAAATCAGTGGTTGCTATGTTACGGGCAGCAATGTTGGGGGACAGAGAACTACACAGTGAAAAGCCTCTTTCCACCTTATTCTCGGTGGCTCTACTGTAGAAATGATTATGGGCGTAACTTCCGGTGGGATAGCGGAAGTAGCAGTAAGCTAGCTAATCCCAGTGGCTAACCATAACCACATCACCAACGGCGGTTCTTTCAAAAGTAATTCGACTTCAATTTAGTGAATATTGAATTGTTTTTTAACATGTAAATTAACATTGTCTAAAATGTGCTTGCGGAGCTCTGGTGCCTGCTGCGCTGTTTGCGGCTGTACTAACAACCAGACTAAGCTAAATCTGTGGCTTCAACAACAGTGTTTTGAACATACAACCTAAACAAAAAGGGACTGCTCCCTGTTCCTGTAACCAACGGTACAGTTTCCATCAGCTAACTACAGATGACAAATGATAACCTTATTCCGTTTGAGGTGTAACAGGTGGTGTTCTCACATTTTATTTCCCAATCGCTCCAAGAAAGATGATTAGCGTTCTGTTACCATGGAAAATGCCGGTTCCGGTTCAGAGACAGGATGCGCTGGAACTCACACCCATAGGTATCATGGGGGCTAGGAATAAGGTGGATAGAAAATCCAAAGAAAAAGACAGTACTGAACACACTGACTGACAGGTGATCTCCGGATCTCGGCAGAAACACCACAGCAATGAGAGTATCGCACCAAAGATGGAGACTAAGGGGAATGAAGGAATTTGCAGACCACTACTTTAAGATTTCTTATATTAACGTCATTGAATCAGGTTGCAGGAGTTGGAAGATCCCTTATGTTCCCAACTTATCTCCTCACTTATCTTTAGCTCTGTCATGTCTGTGCATAACAACCTTCTGAAATCAAATTTAAACCAAGGCTTGTTGATGAAGTTGTTTGCGTAATGCTCTGTTAATGTCTCGTGCACAAACATGCAGCTCCGGTGGCGGGCAGACATGCGATAGCTTGACTTCCTAATTAAGGCTTGTTTACAGTCAGAGTGAGGTAGTGGGCAGATTCGCCACAGGTTGGCCAGCGTCCACAGCATCTGATAATCTCATTGAGCTCCATCAAGACTTTCCTGTTTCACACACGTCTTAACCTTTCTGTCTCTCCCCTGAGTTGTTATTTGTTTTCCTCACACTTCTCTATCACACATGATCCCTCTCTGCTCTGCTGGTACTGAAGGAATTTAAATGCATTCTGCTGCTGCACTCACTGCGAGCTGTGATATGTAAAACCATCAGCTAAATCTTCAACTAGAAGTCACTCAGTAGAGCCTCCACCAATGCTGAACAATTCTCCAGTTTGCAAGGCTCCTTTGTTACCTCTATAAAGGCAAAGGCAAATTTATTTGTATAGCACAATGCATACACACAATGGCAACTCAAAGTGCTTTACAGAGATACAAAAGAACGTTTGAAAACATAAAAATTACAAAAACGAGAATAGAAAGTTAAAAAATACATGAAAAGGCATAAGAAAGATAAAATGCACTGTAAAAGCAAATAAAGTCATGAAGAAGGCATACAAAAATACATAAATACATAAAAGTACAGTTTTGGATTATGAAATCTTTCATGAGAAAGCAGTGGAGAACATGTAAGTTCTTAGCCTGCTTTCCAGGAAAATAACACGTGAATGCAATGCTGCAGCCAACTTGGAACTCCCAGATTTTGGACTTTCCCCACCACCGCAGTGTACACAATGCATTTTTTGCCATTGTTTGGACCGGTGGCAGTCAAACTCCTAACCCTAGGCTTTGCAGGACCACCAGTGCTCTGCAACGCACTTACTGAAATCCATATTTACGCGTCATCTTTTGACCATATTTCTCTCAAGGGCCCTCCATGATTCAAACCTTGTCCAACCAAGATAATTGTGCAAAAATGTTTTGCTCCTACGTTGCTCACACCAGATACCAGCTGTGATGATGTATGCAATGGACAAAACTAACCAAACCGGTTTTGCTGTTCTGAAGTACATCAGGACCAGCTGTCTCTGTGTGGCAGAAAGAACTGAGACACGCACAGCGAGAGGACATCGTCACGCACTTCCCGCTGAAACATAAACAACATTAACAATCGCTTTCCTAAGACTACCTTGCTCATCACACCTCGCTATTTACACTCCCCATGGGGCAGTTTGGGAAGCACTATTACTACAATAATAACAACAAACTATACTTATATAGCATCGCATATTCTTAGCAGATCTCCACCTAATTCTGTGCAATGATTCTTATAGGAAAAATCCAACTAAAATGCAACATTATATTAGTAATGTAGTTGTAATTGTAGTAATTGCTTTTCTGGGCACATTTATTTGTTTGGTGTATTTTTTTTCTTCCCATGGATAACTGGCCAAATGTAGACAACGTTATGTCACGTCCAGAAATTTTCAGCAGCTACAGTGGAGTCTGACAGCAGGAAATGTTTCAAAGTACATTTCTTCATCACAAAATAACTTCTGTAATGTACTGCAAGGTGGCTCAGTTGTTAACACTGTCGCCACGGAGCAGGAGGATCCTGGGTTCAAATCTTGGCCGTGGTCGTTTCTGGGTGGACTTTGACATGCAAGTCAAGTAAACTTACATAGGCGTGGATTAGTGTACGTGTGTTTGCCTTTGTGTTAGCCTGGTGATGGACTGCTGACCTGTCCAGGGTGTTTTCAGCCCTTCTGCCTAATGCATGCTGGGATAGGCTCCAGCCGCCCATGACCCTGATTAGTATTAAGCAGGTATAGAGGATGAGGATTTACATTTAACTGTGTAAAAGAATCCAAGGGGGAGTTTTTCTTTAACCATGCCAATTCTATATCTGAATTCTAAACCAGCACAGCTATGTCACGCAGCATGTCCGGGGATTGCAGAAGCCTAGATAATAGAGAAGTATCATTATGATCAGGAGGTTGTTGGTTTGAAATCTGATTAATTGATTGGCCTTCTTGGGAAAGTTAATATGTAACACTGTCCTCTGTGTGAGAGGACACAGACTACCTTTAACATGCACAAAAACCAGCCAAGTCATGTTTACCCAGACACACCTTCAGGGCTGGAGGGAGTGTAAATAGATTTATTATTCATCCAGAGAAGAGCACAGTGAAGAAACTGGTGGAGGCTTCAGTGACAGGGATCAAACCTGTGACCATTCAGTAACCTGATAGTCTGTCTAACCCAGTGGTTCTCAAACTGGGGGTCGGGATCCCCCAGGGGGTCATGAGATGATCCTAGGGGGGTAGCAAGATGGTTATGACATAGAAAAACAAATATTATTATACAAAATTATACAAAATTATTATCAGGTTTATTTCTCATTTTTGACTGTTTTCCTGTGAAATACCGAGTAATTCAAAAATGGAAGGCCTCCTTTGATACGTAAATGAATAAAACAACCTGAAAATGGAGCTGTTCTCCAGGTGGACTGATCACCACTCTGCATCTGCAGCCTGTGACTGGGACCGCGAGTAGACGTCACTTTGTTTTGACCCCCATGAGCAAAAATGTTTAAGAACCACTGGTCTAACCGCTTCACCACGTTCATCTCCCAATGTTCAGTTACTGTGAAACACTTGTTGCAAAACCATGTGAACCATGTAATTCAAATGGAGAAATACATTCAGTAGTTGTCATCAAAACACCCTGCAAGTACCACTAATACTGCAGGAGAAGTAGCAGTACTGCAACAGAACTGGTATTACTGCATTAGATCTAGTAGTACTGCATCAAAACTAGCAGCACTACAACAGATGTTGCAAAAAGCCAACCTATTCTCTGAGGATGGAAAGTGAATTGAAACATTGTAACTCTTTGCTGCATCTGATAACCAAATCTGAATTTTACAAACTTCTCAGAAGTGCAGCAGCATTGCAGCAGCAGTGCAGCAAGGATGCAATAAAGCATGTGACTGCTTCACAAAAACAAACCAGAGCCAGAGTCAAGTTGCTGCCTGCAGTGGCCTTCAGGGGAAACTGAGAAGCGGGAGAAGTTTTCACCAAAGTCCACAGCCTCCACAAAACGTAACCTGAGCTTATAGCTTATGAGGAGTTCCTCTGATAAACAGGAAATCTGGGCCGCTTTTTAGCAGCTCGAAGGCATTGCTAATCTGTGTTTAAGTTCAACTAAGCAATCATTTTATATAGGTTAGTGGAAATGAGCCAGCAGCAGTACCTTGAGTTCATGAGTAAGAAATGCACTTTTATCAATGACCTTTTTCATTTCATAGGGGCTTTGGTATAGGTATTTTTCAACCCCAATCTCATCATCCAATCTAACCGCTTGGTTTAGTGACAAGAAACTTAACACTTTACTGTAGCTAAAACAATCCCGTACTTTGTGAGGCTTAAAACACCTGCCCTATTCTATTAGACTGTGTTGAATACTCGCAAGAAGCTGCAACAAAGTGATAAGTTTCTTTCAAGTCTTCCTGGTTGAGGGCCAAGCCAAGAATCTGAGTGTCAAGAGAGAGTCAAGCTGATCCACTTGGGGCCACTCAGAGCTGCTCCGATTTACATCAAACATATTTGAGACTTAAAGTTCAAAAGAGAGGAATGCTACAATGGTTTACAGGTGTAAGGGCAGAGAAGTCCACATTGTAAAGTGGAGTCCACTAACTACTGGTTTTTTTTTAGCATTTTTTTAATTAGGTGTATTGACCCTTTGTTCCTTCCTTGTTGGTGGTGTTGTGTGCTGGTGTTGCTGTGACACTAGAGTCTGTTTTCTGTATTTTGTGACATTTGGTTGGGACCGACTGTCCATAGGTGTGTGGTGTGCCAAGCTTGTGAACTCAGATACTGTGTGCACTCTCCTGCACAAAAATGGGAGACTCAGTGAAGATATGTGTCCTTATGTTTTGGGTCTCCACCTGGGAGCTCATTTTGAAACTCTTCTAGTGTGTGCCAGGCTAAACTTGGTCTGTGGCTTTTTTTAATCAGTCTGCTTAGCCGCTATACTTTTGACCAGCCTATCTTCAAAGTGCTCTTGAACTTTAAACAGATGCTTTCCATGAACACTTAATGATCCATTTTGTAAAGCGCTCGCACTCCCTGAAAAAAAAAAAGAATAAGGTCTTTTTTCAGTCTTTATTTTCTTTTCTCTCTCCTCCGCTCCAACCGGCCGAGTCCAGATCAATGCAGTCTTCTTGTTTCCGTCCTCTCAGCACTTTGGGTTAACAAGGCCACCGGCGAGCCGACCGTCCGTGCTCGCAGTGGAAATACCAGCCAGAGTGAGAGAGGGAGAGTAGTCTGAGTACATGTGTCAACTGTGTTTGGAGTCGGGGAGTTTCTTGCAGTGTCACACGGCTGCATAGCCTGCATAGCTCCCTGTTTAGACGGCTTACCCTCCCTCGCTCTCTCTCTCCCTCTGTCCGTCCTCCCTCGGCTCTCCAGCCGGCAGACGAGTCAGGCAGCTGCTGAGTCAGAGCTGCAGCTGTCTGAACTTCCTCACCTCGCAGGTACAGACGCTGAAGAGGAGCTGCCTCAATCCCATGGTGCTCTGCATTGTCAAACAAATGAGACTAACAGCCTCTATGCTACATTTTATATTGCGTGCTTCCTGGTCAGTTTTGGAGGGAAATCTGATGGATTGCTTTAAGGCACAAAACAGGAAACTTCAAACGCCTTCATTGAGCAAAGCCAGTGAGGTTGAGGAGGACAGATATCAACATGCTTTTTATGATAGAGAGCAACAGGGTATATGGGAAATGTGGTCTTCTTTTTCAGAAGCAAAATATACTACACAAAGCACTTTTCAGTACTATCAGACTATTTCTTAGGATCTCACCCAGCTTGGTGAGCGATCCTGAAGTATTTTTGACAATTCTGGAGTTTTTGCAGAATGGTGTTCATACATGCAGATGTTTCTAAGGAGGTCACTTTCAAAGTGTCAATCTTCTGACACGCAAATGCATGAATGTGTACATAATAAACTTGGTGTAGCATTGAAACCAAAGCTGTGTGAACGCTCACGTGCACTGCACCTAAATGTAAGCTAACACCCGAGAGTTACAGCTATGCCACATGTGTTTGATTCCTGGTTTCCATTAGAGGTCCTTTAAATTCTTGGAGTGATGTCTAAGTCTGCTTCTCTCACACACGTACATAAAGTTCAGAGGTCGGGCAGGAGGTGTCTGGCTCAAAGGCACATCGGTTCAACCTGTGATTTTCCAGTTACAGGATGGCTGAATCTCTACCAGACTGTTAGTCATGTGGCTGTTTTGCATAGTCACTGTATTTTGATTCGTGTGACGCCAGTTCGTCCAGGAAAACATCCTAAATCCAGAGATAACAGCCTATAGATAGCATCCAGTGTCAAACCATCAACAATTACCCTCCGTTTTAATGACACCCAGTCATGGCCACCGGACTACAGCAGGTCATATTTTAGGATTTGGTTTTACTCAGAGAAAGATGAGCTGCTCCAACTATAGCACAAACTGAGCGGTTAGACTCCCCACACGCTGTATGTGTCACTTCCTGTTTGGGAACATCAGGTACGGTGGGTTTTCCTCCTAGGTTTTACACACACACACACACCCACACACACATGCACACATTCCAAACAGCGACTCAGCATTTCCTAGTTAGTCTGCATGGTTCTCCAGAAATAAGAACTGAGGCTCTGTTGTTTTTGCTGACACAGCGAAAAGCCTGGCGTGGCCACAAGGTCACAGAGATAGATGTGGCTTGTTGTGGACTGTTATTATGCCTGATCTGTCATGCAGATTCCCTGAACAGAGGAGGCTGCCAGCCAAAACAGTCCACATGAAGGCTGGCTGGGCGACAGACAGCAGACCTGCAACATCTTGCAAACATTTTTTTTTTCCCAGTTTGTTTATGTCGGACAGGGTTTTACTGAGTAAGCATGCTCTTTTCAGCTTCATATACACACAGCAACACACACACGCACACACACACATGCACACACGTACACGCGCGCACACATTCACACACACACACACACATGCACGCACACACACACACACACACACACACACACACACACACACACACACACACTAGGAGCTGCCCAGTACAACCACAGTCTACCACCGGCACAATTACTGGATTCCTGAATCAGTGTCATTTATGTGGCATGATAACAACAAATAATGGATTATTTTTCAGATTTTTTAAAATTTTCAGTCAACAAGAAGCATTTCAATAATATCTCAGATGGGCCAGAGTTAGTCAGAAGTGTAGTCCATTTTAAATGGCCACCACTCACACAACTGAAGTAGCTTGTTTTTTGTTTTGGGATTTTTCTTCTCAAAGACTTTGTTTTCAAAACTAGGTGCCTTAACCTGTAATGTTGAGTATAAACATGAACTACACATCACACTAGACTTCAACTGATATGAGTTGTTAAATACTGATATTTTTAGACTGAAATTGCCAATAACTGCCCCCCCACAAAAAAAATCACCCCAAAATTCATCTATTTTGTGTTTGTCCCAGAATATTACTCTTCTCAGGGTGGAAAAGTTTCTTAAACAGCATATGGATCATGGGACACTAAAACTCTACATGACACTAAAAGCAACAAAAGCCAGGATCCTACCACTACCACTGCTAATAATGCTAATGTGTGTTCATGTACATGTATCCAGTCAACATGTTGCATATAGTTAATCCTGGCTTAGTGCTGCTCATAGAAAACCAGTACAATACTGACCAACAATGCAAAAAAACACAGTATGCATCATTCCCATCACACTGGGAGGTGGGTGACACAGATGGGTTGATAAATTTAACAAAAAAGGGCAATACGGTCCTGAGATACTGGTGTAACCTTGCCTCAGGCAGCTTGAGGAAACTAACACACACAAGCACAAAGCAAGTTTCATATCCAGCAAATAGCAATCATCACTATAAATTACAGATTCAACATTCGGCTACAAACTTGCGCTTAATTAAAAGCTATTGAGAGATGACACTGTGGAGGAAGTAGCCACTGAATACTATATTGTTACAATGGCACCTGGTTCAAACTGTGCAGGAGAGGAAGAAGAAGAGGAGGAAGAGGTGCAGCTGCAGGTTGAACTCTGCTGTCTGTCAGCAGCTCAGCGTCTGCAGCCTCAAACATGAAACCACAGCTCCCTCTGCTGGATGAGCTGTGCAGAGACAGTGAAGACATGATGTGTGTGTAAGCACATGTGCATATTTGTATGAGTGCATGTTTGTAGGTACATACAGTATGTGTAGCAGTACTGCTTCAGTGTAGTAGTAGTAGTAGTAGTAGTAGTCCAGCAGTAGCAGTACTAACAGCACGAGTGTAATTACCTCCACCAGTGGAGCTGGACAGGGGTTCTGTTTTCACCCCATTTTATTTGTTTGTTTTTCAGCAGGAAATCCCTAAAAGTTATGAACAGATCTGTATGAAACATTTTCACAAAAGCTGGCCAGAGTGGGGTGTGGCCTCTCATAAATGTGCATGTGGCTTGATTTTGTTGGCATGAGAATGATACAACTTAATTACCCACCATATTCAACTTCAGTCCAAAAACATCAGTGTGACCCTTCAAAAATGCATTGGTCAAATTTATCTTGATGTATTGAACATTTATCATTTACATTTTGCTGTAACATGTGTCTGTTTCATATATAATTCAAAATTATGGGCAAGCTGCAAGCAGCAATATGGCCATTGGGCCTTTAAGTGATAATAAGGAAAAAAAAGGTTGTTTATTTAGTATTGATTCAGAATTCTATGTAAGTCTGTATAAAACATTTGCAAAGAAGTTGCCCACACAGCCGTAGCACACATCTGATTTTTAAATTTTGATGTCTGAAAGCAACAGGAAGATTGTTCCAATATTACTGTATTTGTCATTTTGTAATAATAGGTTATTCAAAGCGTGGTGTGTTTCCATTTATTGAAAGGCAGTTTTGGTAAAATCAAAGAGAAGATAAAAAAAAAAAGTTTTAAACGAAATGAGACGTTTTACAGTTTTTAGTGCATATTAAACCTTTAAATAATAATAGATATTAAATATTTTGGAGGATATATTTTATATATATTTGTGTGTGTGTGTGTGTGTGTGTGCGTGCAAAACAAACAAAAAACAAAAACAAACGAACAAAC
>OMKZ01055758.1:19421-30294 GCA_900302535.1 Neoniphon sammara
GATCTCAAATTTAGATAACTCTGAACTCTTCACAACTCTTAAACCTGCAAGTGGAGGGCTGCAGCAGAAACGAGGGAGCGATAAAGTTTTACATCATACTATCATTATTATACCGCATTCAGTTAGGAAAAATGTGTCATGGTGTCATTCGAGTACTCTGTGATCCTATTAAAAAGTACTCTTATGTTATACGCTGTTATTTTGAAAGATGAGGTGCTGCGTTTTTCAGATGGTGATTTTCTCGTTATGGAGTGAAAACTCTTCATTCTTAGTACGACTTAACTCTTGAGAATCACCTGCATCTCTTGAGGATGCAGCGCTGTAGTGCAGGCACATCAGGTGAAGTCTCTTGTTGTTTCGGCCAGCTGCAGTCCTTCACCATTCGCGGTCAGAAGGGGGAGGGGCCTACTGGGCTGGTCCTGTGTGATGTCATGGGTCTGGGAGAGTCAGAGATGACCGGACTGACCCTACATGACACCCTGGCTGTCATTAAAGGCCACGTACCCGAGGGACACAAGGTGAGCAGGAACATGATTTTAATGTGTTGATGTTGTTTGTTTTTTGTCTGCAGCTTTTGTTTATCATGACTAGGGCTGTAATAATGATTATTTTTTCAATTAGTTTACTAGCTGGACCAGTTACTTTACCACGTCAGTGTAGAATAGTTTCTGGATATCTTGTGAGTGCCTAACAGCCCTGATACCAAACTGTATAAGAGACCAAAGTGGTAATATGGGCTGTCTGAGCAAATGCATTACTATAATATCTGTAATACGCTTGTCTATAGGAAAAGTCATCGTTGATGATTCACTGTTATATTATTGACTAAACACTGTTTCCCTTGGAATGCAACGGCATGATCTGCCGAGTGTATCTAATCTAATATAATCTCTTTTTTTTCTTCTCTAGTTCAGCCCGGAGCAGCCAGTGAGGTCAGAGACTGTGGGCTATGTGAAGAAGCCGAGCCTTAAAGAAAAGATCCACTGTGTGGTTTTTGTGGTGGATGCCTCCAAAGTCCTGACCTACCCTCAAGGAGTCAGCACCACCTTCAGGCAGCTCCGAAAGCACATCAGCGACCTGGGTGAGCTTAGGACCAGCAGGCACTGAGAACAAGCAGAGACTTACAATGTACATGCACCTGGTAATTGTTCTTAAAGCACAGGGAGAGTATTCAGCCACAGTGGTATCACCTGCAGTGTGGGAACCAAGAACTTGAGCTGTCGAAACTGGCCCCGACTTTTAAACCCTGAGTGGAAGTCGTACATGGTTTTCTCCGAAGCAAGCTTAACATATCCAGGCCTTTTGCATATGCTGTTGCTTTGTGTTGTGACCCCAAAGTGGTCAGAGGAAACAGGGAGGCGACATAATGATGATTGAAGGGAAACGGTAAATTGGACATTCAATAACAAAACACAGTTTAAAGGGTTAGTTTGGGTTTGTTGAAGTGGGGTTGTACGAGGTACTTATCCATAGTCAGTGTCTTACCTGCAGTAGTTGCCGGTCAGTGCGCCCCCGGTTTGGAGAAGCAGGCAGGAGAACGGGCACAGAAGCTAAGCAATGTACTGCTGCGGAGGGGGGCAGTAAACAAAAATTTAGCCACCTAAAAAATCAATATCAGTCTATGCTATATTTAGAATATTTGCTCTGCTTTACATTGCCATCAGACAGACTTTTCCTTTGGGACTACATTTTCTCCACCGTATAAATTTCAGTTGAGAAAATATAGAGCCAAAGCAAACAGCTGTCAGACGGCAATGTAAAGCAGTGAAAATATTCTAAATATAGCGTACTCTTACACTGATAGTGATTTTTTTCAGTTTTTCTTTTTTTAAAGTGACTGAACTGCATTTTGTTGCTGCCCCACCCCACAGCAGTACATTGCCAAGCTTCTGTTGCCTGCATCATGTCAGTGCCTAATTTCCTGTTGTAGGTGTGCACCAGGTGGCCCTGCTGACCCACGTGGACAAGATTTGCATGGAAACAGCTGCAGACCTCACCCAAGTTTACAAGAGCCACAGCATCCAGCAAGTGGTAGGCCAGAACAAACTTGATGCAGTTAGTTGTATTATTTGTATTATAATATTTTTCAGAGGCACAGTTGTTCTGGATACAGACAAAATCTCACTGGCTGAGTTAAACCTCAGTGGGTGGAGCCAAAGGGCCGGCCTTTCTTTGGCTGATGTCAGGCTCAGACTTCACAGTTTCAGCTCTGATTTTTCAGTCCCAGACAAAATTTTGAGATCTGAGGCAAAAATCGCCAATCGCTGCTCTTCACTGTCACAGACGCTCATTGAGTCAGCCCCGATAATTTTTAAGATGTTTGAAATTATTGTAAAAAAATTTGGGATCCGTTTATATTTTCAGTGATCTACGACATGACAAGCCAATGACACGATGAGAATGCAGAGGGACAATGAAGAAGCAGCTCCAACTGAAAATGCAGTGCATTTTTATTGGTAGTTCAACTGGTATTAATTTTTTGCCATTCAAGTTTGACAGTGTGCTAACTTGCACTGTGAAAAACTGGTTCTTCAGCTCTTGAGCTCACTGAGGCTTGATGCAAACAATCAGACAGTTTCTGCCTCCAGAGCAGAGTTAGTGGGGCGGCACCCATTTCTACTCTCTGTTCAAATTGCGCTGCTCCATCTCCACTCCTGGTTTTCTGTTTTCTTCTCCCACCTCGCTCCCGGCTCAAAGCAGTAAATATTCTGCTCCAGGTTTTCAACAGTTGGGCTCCATTTCCATTCCATTGTTAAGTTCTTTGGGAAATGTTTCTGTGGAACATTTTGCAGTTAGCCAGCGATGCTACATAGAAATGCCACAATATGGGCCATGTACAGGCTACCAAAGCTCAAAGGGCATTACTCTCACCTGTATGTTTGTATGTATGCGTGTATGTGTATCTGTGTGTGTGTAGATGAGTAAAGCTGGAGCTCTGCTGGGCATGTCCACCTCCTACATTGTCCCAGTGAAGAACTACTCGTCGGAGCTGGACCTGAATGTGAACACCGATGTGCTCCTGCTGACCGCGGTCGACCACATCATGCAGTACGTTGACCTCTACTTCCTGGACAACACGGCCACAGAGCACAAAAGTTACGCTTAATTCAGAAGTTTATAGACGTACGGCATATGTTGCTCTTCAAATATTAAGTTGTTCATTCTGGTTTCAAATCTTAATTGCTTAGCGGTTTTGGACAGACTTTAAATGGCTTCGTTTAACCCACTTTGTCACTGACTGTAAATGATGAGTATTTTTGCTGTCACACTTTTTCTACAATTTTTTCCTTGTTGAAAACATTTGTAATTCAGAATAAAATGAGTGTCCTGTTGCAGTGGTAGGAGCTTTGTTTTGGCAGAATTTTGTGTGCCTAAGTGCGTGCTGTTTCTTTGCTTCCTTTATCCTCTGTACCATGCTAATAATGAATCTAAACATAACTCAAATATTTGACCTCCAAGATAAAGCGGAGACGGTGGCTTTATTTCAAAAATGATTTTTCTCATGTACATCTCTAAACCTGTACCAAAGACAATATGTCAAAGTCCAGAAGAAAAATTAATTTGATGGCTCCAACATTCCCTTTAAATATCATAAATAATACCTTTGGAGCTTCACACCTTTTTTTTCCAATTTCTCTATTTGATGAAATTTGATGAAGTAAAACTGCCAGGAGGCTTTGAAAGTCTCCAGGACACTGAGACCGAGTCTGACTGTCTGAATGCAGTTTTTAGCAAATCCCATCATCTCTGCATTATTTTGTCTGTGGTGTATCTCTACAAGTTGACCCTCTTCATTCCCTGACAACTTCAATTCATTCAACTTTATCACCACATGGGGTTTTTCATGGACAGAACTGTAGCTCGAAGCACTTTTTGCTACTCAGGTGGGATCATGTAGAACAGCCAAACCCTGCAGATTATAAAGTGCCAAACCAAAGCTGCATTTAAGAAGGGAGTCCAATTGTTCTTATGGAGGAAACGGTGATTGAGTGATTGAGCAGTGATTGCTATAAGTATGAATCCTTTACTCAGTCCCTCAATTGGCCTTTTTCTTTTTGTCTTTGTTGTCTTCAATGTGTCAGGATTTACAGGAACCACAATGGAAATGTGTTTTAATCAATACTCTTGTGCTATATCCTCTGGAGTAAGATTTGCATGGATGTGTGTTTTTATTATTATTATTATTTTTTTATTATGTAACATTTAAGACTGGCATTGTATGAGACAGTAAAAATGAAAGTGAAAGTATGTTTTGTTTTATTTATGGATGTCAGGGGCGGAGGATAGACAATCCCATCTCCGACTTTCCTTCACACCAGGAGCTCAGTCACATTCGTGTCGGCTGAAGCTGCTGATCCACATACTACCATCGTCTTGTATTTAGCATTTTAGTATTTTTATCTCTTTGTTTTTGTTTTTTTCTTTTAGTATTTTTGTCTGTCAAGTATCTGAGACTGGATTGTCTCTGATTGGCACAGTGAGTATTGCTGCTGCTCTCATCCTGACTAAACCTTTGATGATGACATTATAAGGCTGTTATTATTGCCGGTGAAGTTATTCAATAATGCTTTTAAAGTGGAAAAACCCCACTTGCTGGACATTGCAGCTTCGTAGTTGTGTCTGTTTCGTTTTGTACGCTGCAGTCAGTTATGTCCTAGACACTTAAAACATTTATATCCACATTTGTTACTGCGCAGTTTTACAAGAAAACGAAACTGAAAGTTTTGTCGAATGCCCCTGACTTGCATGAGAAGTGTGTGAATGAACATTGAACGTTTCAAAGTGATAATTTATACTGCATTTCCTAAGATTTAGTGCAATCAAACATAAACTGTGTTAACTAATCAAAGTTTGGTTGTCTACGTCAGAAGATAATAATGGCACATTTGAGGTCAGTAAGTGTTACTAGAGCAAGTACTGTGGCTCTTAGGGAAGGGAGGCATTCTCTGACAGCGGAGTGCAGTAACATGTTTTTTTTTTTTCATACATTACTTGAAACAAAGTTGGTCATTTTTAAGACATTTAATCTAAATCAATCTGCAACGCAGATTGCGCATCTCTGTGGGCTTCATGTCATTTTGGCAATTCCCAGATCTGCTGCATGGTACTCTACTGCTGTGGAAACGAGAAGTTAAACTTAAATTTCTATTTTGTTCCAAATTGACGTTTGTAATAGTATATGTAAATGATAACTTGACATTTAATAGAATCTGCATGAAACTGCCCAAAGCTCAAAAAGTTAATAGGACGCGGTGCAGATAGCCTGTCACCCAGTCATTCTTTATAGACATAAGAGCCAGTCATAAACCTCACTGAAATTATTTCACGCTATTGGAGGTCGTATTCTATAAATAATTAGTCTACTTTCTACTTATTATGGCAGCATGTACAGCTCAGCTATGGCATGAACTGTCTGACTGGAGAACACCATGTCAGGATGACAAGTCTAAAATGCACACTGCTTCACGCTGTTTAGGTCTAGATTCTCCTTTGCGATCAATAAAGTTCAAATCACACTATTCTCTTTAATGCAACTGCGTTTTGGATTCACAGATAACAGAAAGTGAACATCAGAGGTTTCACACAGTCGGGATCCTAACGAACCTCATCAGACCAACATTCACCATGAACCCCAACCTGACCGAGAATCAGCAGAGAACACTCTGCTCCCAGCTGGGACATGTCAAGCTGAAGCTGCTGTACAAAGCCAGCATCCATGGTTTCACCACTGCAGCCTTCCACCAGCGATGTGACTACCAGGGTCCCACAGTGTCAGTGGGCTATAATGCCTCTGGCTTCGTCTTTGGAGGCTACACCAGTAAAGCTTTTAATCAGTCAGGGCAGTATGTGAATGATGACCAGGCATTTCTCTTCACTTTCAGCGGAGAAAATACTCTCAAGTATCAGGTCACCAATCCAGTTTATGCAGTGAGAATGATGAGTAACTATGGTCCTTATTTTGGAGAAGCATTGGTTCTTCTTAATGGAAGCAAAGCAGAGATCTATAGCAGGCCAGGAAAATATTACAACTTCAGAGCTGCAGAAATGCACGGGAATGACTTAAAACTAACTGAGTGTGAAGTCTATCAAGTCGAGGGTGAGTTCATTGTACACAACTGAATTTTGATGCTTAGACGTTACTAGCCAAATGTCAATATAAATATATTTTATTAATTATTAGGAAAACAGAACAATTTAAATAGCACCATAAGTAGAAACTGAGCACCAAGCGCAAATCTGTGTAAAGCCTGACCGGCTGCTATTGGCTAGTCTTTGATGCCAGATGATGTTGCCTTTTATAGAGTGCAAAAGATCTGGAACAGCCAGATCAGCCAATAGCAGACAGCAGATTCAGTACAATGTTTTTTATAATTTGATGCCAAGCTTTACATATTTGGATTTGGTGTTACTCTTTTAACGGAAGTAATACATTTACAGCTACTTTTCTGGCAATATAATGTATTTTTGTTTATATTTTTGACAAATTTGGTAAGAGCCATTGTTTTTCCTCATCAACAGAGAGCAAGGAGCTGGAGAAGCCATGGAGGAACATGGTCTGGGATTCTGAGTAAGCCGGACAGATGCACCATTCTTAGCCATGTCAACTATGCCATGCTATACTTTAATACACTGCAATATACTGTACCTCACTATATACCTAACAAAGCATGATACTGAAAAATATTGTGCTATGCTGTACAGTAACAGATTAGTTGTTTTGCTCTGTATACTATATTATAATAGAATATACTAGATAAGGATAAATTCAATGTCTCGACTATGGTACAGAAAAAATGTAAATGAGTCTGTTATCTTGTTTTATTTATTTATTTATCTATCTATCTATCAGTCTACAGAAACTACACAAGAAATACAAGAAAACTGGTTACAATTGGAATTGTCACTTTGATTAAGTCTAAGTTAGCTAATTGAGCTAATTAAATGGGAACATGAATATTAGATTTTTATACGATTATTGCTCATGTGGTCTGATACCAGTATATCAACATAGTCTCATATGCAAACATTCCATTTAAAAGAACAATAGGAAAAAATGTGGGCTCTCCTCTCTCATGCCCTCTCAGTTAATTACTGTCCCAAATCCAAACTATGAAACAGGAATTTTGTGGGAATTTCTCAGCCAAGGCGGCGTATGACTCTTGATGAGGTGGCCTGAGGTGGCCCACAATACTGCTGATTTTTCATTATACCTGTTAATTGCTTTTACTTCCAGGTGTAATTCAGTCCTGATTAGAAGGCTGAAAGGAAAAAGGACAAGGCTCTCAGTTCTGAGGACCTGCGTCAAACCACTCTGTGACTTAAGTCTATATTTAGAACAAGTTGAACAGGTTTGTTTATCTGCTCTTGTTCCAACAGGCAGAGAAATGAGCTGATGAACAGTGTTAAGCACTACAAGTCCTTGAACGGTTCAGTGTCCCAGGTCCGGGTCCTGCTTGTCGGACCGGTGGGATCTGGGAAGTCCAGCTTCTTCAACTCTGTCAAGTCAGTGTTTAGAGGCCATGTGACCAGCCAGGCCATCGCCGGGTGCTCTGCCACCAGCCTCACCACTGAGGTCAGGCCCTGCCTCTTACTGACTTGCAATTGATGACTTGCAGTCATTTCAAAATGCGACATCTGCCATCTGAAAAAACAGCAGCATGTTTTGTGTAAAGGTCTATTCCATTGAAAAACGCAATTTTTTTACCTTTCTGCATGGGTGGAACATATGGATTGTAAACTGGCGTGAGAGGATATTGAAATATACTGAATTATGGTAAATAATTCACAGCAGATAGTTGTGGTTGTACAATACCAGGGTTTCAACTGGCATAAAGCCCAAGAGGAAATTTGACAGTGAACTTGGCTATTTCTTTGGCAGTTTGACTGCTACATATAAAATTAGCGTGTCTATGCAGTAAACTATATTCTAAATTATGCTCAGCACTCTGTGAGTGTGGCTAGTTTGACACCTTATGCGTTCCATCACTCAGCTCAAATAAGCAACACTCTACAAGAAGCCAACATTTTTTTTATTTACAGGTACAGTCAGCTGTCTATGCTATGCTTATAAGCTAGTTTCTGTCAACATTTCAACACAAGGCTTCACAGACATCATTCTGAATTGGTTTAAATCTTATTTTTTTAATGTTAACTGTTGTGTTAGGTAACTCCACGTCTTCTGCACGTCATCTGAAGTATGGTGTTCCACAGGGGTTCTTCTTAGGCCCTCTGCTGTTCTCTATTCATATGCTTCTGCATTGGGACATCATCCACAAACATGGATCTTCTGAATCTTACTGTTGAGCAGATGACCGGGAGATTCCAGCACTCTTATTAGCATCAAAGATTTCCTTTTAAATATAGCATGCAGGAAACCACTAAATTTCCTTTGGTTGTCCAATTAAAAAATATTTCCAAGATAATGTCTTATTTACCTTCTGTTGATCTTGAGAAGTTATCCATGCCTTCATCTCCTAATATTCAGACTAATGTAACTTCCCATATTGTTGCTTGAGTCAGAGATCCCTCTCCGGTTGCATCTATTATAAAATACATTTCTAAAGCTCTAAACCACATCGTTAAGATGGGATCATGTCGGCTCCCTTTTTAGCAGCTCCACTCTGGTTACTCAGTAGTATTTGAGCTGACTTAAAATTTTTCTTGAAGGTACATTAGGGTCTGGCCACAACTGCATATCAGACCTTTTAACCCCTTATGAGCTGGAGCACACTGTGATACTAATTAATGTCACCACTTTGCACCCATCCAGTTTCGCACCTACTCTGTGAAAGCTGGACGAGAAGGAGAACCTCTGCCAATCATCTTGTGTGATACCATGGGACTGGAGGAAAGCACAGGAGCGGGGCTTGATTTGGATGACTTTAGCAGCGTCCTGAAAGGTCACGTTCTTGACAGTTATCAGGTAAAGTTTTCTTTTACATTTCTAGCTCAAGTTTATTTAGTTTAGTTTATTTATTTCAAAAGGCTTCACAACATTAAAACAGTTCTCTATAAAACATTTTCTGCTTTCACCAGAAGATTAACATGCAGCAACATGTTGCAGGAGAAGCATTAACATCTGACAGTGTCCTGTCAGAGGCATCATGTCGCTGAAAGGCTCATTTTAACTGGCTCTTATTTCAACATTAAAGGGGTTTGAAACCCAGGCAGAAAATTTTGATTTTGTTGGCATCTTGTTTGAAAATTTAACCTTTCTGTAGTGATGCAATACATCACTACAGAAAAAGAGCACACTTATGACCACATCCAACATGCTAGGTGTGGCCAGAAGTGCAGCAGAGCTTATACTTCAACCCATAGAGGTCAGTACATCAGCCTGCACTGAGGTGCACTGAGGAAACAGATACCCATCTGAAATGCAGCTTCTGAGAAAAAATGAATGTCTATATTTAAATATATTTAAAACTACCCATTTCAATGTTTAATCCCAAAAGTTCATTTTTAAAACAGGCATCATAAAACATAGCATCATACACCTAAGCAGCATACACAGTTCAGCAGTATTGCAGAAAGGAGGCATGAGTATGATCCTGGTGCAGTGTGTTATATGAATGAATATGTGCATAAATTACAGGATCCATGAGATGCTTCACATCTAAAAACACCACACAAGCATGACGTAACAGTCAGAGATTAAGAGTTAATGATTGATTGGTAATTGATATGTTCATTGCCTTGTTTCTCTCTAAGAATTTCTTTTTGTCGTTCCCCTCTATGGCTTAGTTCAACCCCTCTGCCTCTCTGCATCCTGAAGTCCACGGCTATCGCAAATCTCCAGAACTTAAGGACCGGATCCACTGTGTGGCCTTTGTCATCGACGCCAACAAGGTCTCCATCATGCCCACTAAGCTGGAGGAGAAGCTGTCTGCTGTTCGCAGTAGGACCAATTCAATGGGTAAGTCAGTCATAGCAGTGTAAGCACTGAGCCAGGACCAGGGAAGAGTTCAGTTCCAAGATGAGATATCCAACATTTGGAAAATGTCCCTCAAAATACCAGAGTGTGTCTGTATGCCTTGGGTGTTATGTGTGGAGTGAGTTATATTCAGACCTTGAGACTTTGTACCGTCATACAAGGGCATCCGTTATTCTCATAGGTGGATTATGAAACAATGGGCCGCTGAGCAAGGATACGTAAGAGGCCCCCCCTCCTTTCCCAGCAGGGCAGGTACACTGATGACTTGCAGCACAATAACTAACTTCACCTGTACCTCAACAGGATTTACAGCGCACATATACACAATTAACACCACCGGCATATAATAACCAAGACATATATTCACTTGCATCGCAACAGGATCTACAGCACACGAACACTAAAAGCCAACAGCACAATAACTAGAGATAAATTCCATAAATGGACAAATAAATAAGAAAAAAAAGCTTCTAATGCTGTTGTTTTGCACTTGCTTTTTGGATTTGTCCCCACAAAGTTGAAGGGCCCATGTTGCATGGAGTACTTAGCTCCTCTAAAGTCCTGCAGGTAACCTGGATAAACACTCACTTAAAATGTATCATGATGGTTTCTTTCTTGTGACATCTTCAAAGTGAGTGTTTAGGCTATTCCTACAGTTTTTCAGTTGAGCTTTTGGGCCCCTGTTCTTGACATGAATGATTAAACCCTTTGACTATGTGACACGAATTACGACATCACGCAGAGGGTCTGGTTTAAGGGCCGCCTGAGCCCTAACTTCTTCGCTGACAAAATGGTAATGAATATACAAACTACAAATATTTAATATAGTAGCAGACAGATAGAAATGTTTCCCAAATAATTATTTTATTATTGTCCTGTCCTCACTATGTGCATATAGATCTTTTAGATCTTATTATTATCTTTTAGATTTTATTATTA
>OMKZ01055758.1:30817-42956 GCA_900302535.1 Neoniphon sammara
ACCCTAACCCTGTAATTGGCTGAAAAAGCTGATGACAAAAATTTTTCTGCTTCTGAATTCCAAATCAATTGAATGCAGCCGGAATTATTATTTTTTTTGCATTTCTGCTTTATTGGACAGTTGTAGTGGAGACAGACAGGAAATACAGAGCAGAGAGAGAGAGAGGGGATAATGTGCAGCAAAGGGCAAGCGCTGACACCATCCCATGAGCCTGATGAGGACGTGAACGCAGCAGTAGACACGTGAACTGCAGTGAAATGGTCTCATTGTATATCAGGCTCAGTGGTGCCCGGCCATAACTAACATGAACATGAGAACATGAGCACAGACAAATTCATCATGCCTGGCTAAAAGTCTCCGCGATCAGAACAGTTCAAAAATAATTTTGTGTTCCAGGCCAAGAAGGTCAGCGCTCGTGTCGGTGTGCCGTTGTCCTGCGTGGTTCCAGTGAAGAACTACTGCAAGGAGCTGGAACTGGACCTGAACTGCGACATCCTGCTGCTCAGTGCTGTACTCCAGATCCTTCGCTTTGTTGACGACTACTTTGATGATGTCAGTGACCGAATGAGTGAACTCAAGTCAGAAGCGTAGGATGGTGTAGGTAGCTTTATCCCACAAGTATTATCTTACCATTTACTATGAGTATGAAGGGTTGTTCTTTACTACAGCATGAATACACAATAGCTTATTACAGAGAAAATCCTTTGGTAGTACTTACCAAGTCATATTTTATTTTTTATTAAAATGATGCTGTGGCTTAAACATCTAGGGGAAAAAGCTGTGGGTAAAACAATCTGTTAAGTAGAAATGTCCGGTGTGTGTATAGTCTAGAGCTGATTTTTCAAAACTCCACATGGTCTGACAGTTGACTTTAATCTGAATTTCAGTGCCTTTGGATTCCCATCAAGAGTTACAAAGTGCACTGTCAAATTGTTTTAAACTATTTTTTTCTCTCTATGACCTCTAGGTTATGGCTCTCCCATAACATAGAGGTCTCTCCTAAAATCAGAAATGTTTACAGTAGACTATATAAACTTTATGTTGTTGTGTTTGCTAATATACGCATATGTATATCTGTACCATGCTTTTCCACTGCCTGTATTAATTGAAGACATTGATGGATTTACGGGATCAAATAATTTTATATCCTTTTTTATCATGAACCATGAGCTTGAAATGAACATAGTCAGTCACTACTAGTAAAAAAGCATGTGACCATATAACTGAAATCAAAAAGGGACCTATGGCGTTTCCTTCTGCATTTTGTTACAAATGTAACTGGCTGGCATTTGAAAATGAAATATTGAATGGCTTTTTCCTTTTAGTTTTCATTATGTCATAAAATGCGCATATATGGACTTGAAAATGAAATATAAAATAGAAAGAATTAATTTTTATTTTCTGTATGACAGTAATGATGTATTTGCTCTGAAAAATAAAAACGGTTTCGGTGAATGGATTCATTTTCTGATTTTCATTTTAAATCTGATAACTGTATGGAGGGACACTTTTAAACATGAAGTATAAAATGTCCATTTTAATTTTCAATATGTCATAGAATGAGAATACATGGACTTGGAAATGAAATACAAAATAGGAAGAATTAATTTTAATTTTCTTTATGATACTAATGATGCCCTTGCTCTCTGAAAAAAATAAAAAGCATTTCTTTGAATGCATTTTAATTTTCTGATTTTCATTTTCATTTTATTTTTGACAATTATATACTTCCATATTTTCCTGCGCCGTTTTGCAGGAAAACAAAATGTAACAGTTCTTTTTTTTTCTGAGCCAGTGTCAAGCTGGAATCAAATGAGTTATTTTGTTTGTTTGTTTTATTGTGGAAATAGTGAATAAGTCACCTTTGCATATTTTAATCCTGCTGACCATCCAGGGCATCAGGTACAGGGCCTGAGGTGCTTGGATTAGGGTTAGGTCTGAAAAGAGAGATGTTGCATTTCAGAAGAATAAGCTTCAAAGTCGGCCAAACTTAATAGTTTGGTTGTAAATTAGACAAACATGATTACCTTTACATTTTTGTCACTATTTCCACTAAAAACAGAAAAAAAAAATCATTTCATGTATTGGGCATCCAAAGGGCTCTCTGAAACTAAGCCTGTGCCAAGGCTGTGTCCATGAAATGAGAAAATTAAAACTTTGTTGTAGAACTAAACCAAATACACCATTGGAAAGATCTTGACCTGGAGAGTATATTTCAGTCTGAAGATTGTAAATGGCTCCTGCCTTGAAATACTGACCCCTGAACCTTGACCTCGGTGCATATCGGAAGGCTTGTCACTGAGCAACAGAGGGGGCTACAGACATGGGACCAACAATTGACTTCAGCTATGCGACTACACCCGCGTGGGTATCGTCACCATGTGGGGCGCTGGTCAAAATTATTTTTCACCCATTTATCAATTAGATGTTTAAAATCTGATCGCACAAATTACAAGATTAAATCCCCAAATCAGGAGTAATCAGATTGATAAAGTGTTTGCAACAAACGTAGTTGGTAATGCAAAATTAGCCGCATAAGAACAGTATGAATGTAAAGAGGGGGGAGGCAAAGGGAAAGTGAAAAATCATAGGAACGTATTCAATGAGAAAGTTAAAATGAAAGTAAGTTAGTAAGTAAGTAAGAGGACGGGCTCAGGGGGGGAGGCTGGACTTCTCCCTTTCTACTCTCATTTCACATCACATCACATCCTCCTGAGTCTCACTGCTGGATGAAGCTGCTGATGCATCTGCTGTCGTTGTCCTGCAATTATCCACAAAAGTGTCAGAAACTGGTTTGACTTTCACTGCCTTACAGTGAGTATTGCTGCTGCTCTGTCGTGCTGATATGGCGGTACTGTATTATAAATCTTTATTATTATTGCTAATGAACTAGTCTGATCATACTTTTAAAGTGAAAAACCTCGGGATGCGGTGTGACATTAGTGGTGCCTTTTTGGTTCAGTATAGACTGCTGTCAGTCATAATGTAGGCTGTTAAACATTTCTGTCCACATTTTCACTCGCGCTGTTTTACAAGAAAACAAAACTGAAAGTGAAATGTAGTTTTGTCCTAATAGGAATCGTATGCTCCTGACTTGCATTAAAAGTGTGTGAATGAACACTGAACGTTTATAAGTGATACCTTTCCCAAGATTGAGTGTTGGTGGGCCGCGTGCCAATTCACCCACCGTACGTAAACGTAGCCTCCCTGCCGGAGGATGCCTCCAATGCTGCTGGAGCCGGCAGTCATTCCAATTCAGCAAATGACGTTGGCGAGTGCTATTCTGTTGTCCTCCATATATGGGTTCACATAACAAAGTTGGTTAATGTTAAGACAATTAGCACATAGCACTTTGCCAGTGACAGCTGCTGAATACAAGGCTGTTCATCTATTTATTTACTTATTTATTTATTTGCACGCTGCGTCTAATGTGCGCAACGGGTTATTTTGGCAATGCCCAGATCTACAGCACTGTGCCAGAGATAGTCTATAGGCTTTGATAGTGCTCAATGGGTCAGCAATTCAGAGTTGTGAAAAAGAAAGAGAAACTTACCTCTTGTCTAGACTGCAAGCATCACGCCAGCGTCGAGCTCGCGAGACGACAGCGTTCACGCGACGCTGGAGCGACTGTCCAGAATACCGGTTCAGTCCGTTTGTAGCGCGCATTTCAATGTGTAAATCTGAGCAGCCAGCCTTTCTGTGTAGTGTGCAGTTTTCCTTGGATATGTGTGAGTATCCCTGATCTATTTTTCATCAACACTCGTGCATATGATTGACAATTTACACTGAACCTGCCGGCGAGGCATTTTCAAATTTTGATTATAGCGATAGGATTTATTATATACATTAAATAACAAAGCCTAGGTTGCAAATGTGGATAAATGATTCAATTCAGTGCTTTTTTTTTTTTTTTTTTTTTTTACTGGGCGTCACCTCGCGTTTATGCGCGTATTGACCAAAAAAATAGACTTGAAGCGTAAATAAACGCTTCGGGTCGCCCCTGAGAAGCAGCTGAGACGCGAGCTGCACGGAGCCGGTACAGACAGCTGCATGGATTAAAATGAGAGCGCATCTGCTGCGTGAGTCGCGCGAGTAAAAACGCGTCTAAAACGCTTGCGGTCTAGACAAGGGGTTATATTAACATTCAAAAATTTGCTCCAGAGTTACGTTAGTAACACTATTTGTAAACAATGCTTGACACTTAGTAGGATGTATGAAACTTCCCAAAAGTTCCATGCTCACTCTGTGTGTGAGAGGATGTGTGTGTTCTTATTGGCTGATGCCAGATTTGGATACAGCTATCCAGTTAATCTCAGTGGGCTAGGAGCGTTTGTACAGCTCAGCTGTGGCTTGAACTGGTGACTGGAGAACACCCTGTAAGGATGACCAGTCTGCCCACAGCTGCAGAGAATCTGCTTCATGTCAAGAGTCTAGGTTCTCCTTTGTGATCAGTGAATTTAAAATCAAACTATTCTCTTTAATGCACATGTGTTTTGGATTCACAGATAACAGAAAGTGAACGTCAGGTTTCACACAGTCGGGATCCTAACAAACCTCATCAGACCATCATTCACCATGAACCCCAGGCTGACCGAGAATCAGCAGAGAACACTCTGCTCCCAGCTGGGACATGTCAAGCTGAAGCTGCTGTACAAAGCCAGCATCCATGGTTTCACTGGTGCAGCCTTCCACCAGCGATGTGACAACCAGGGTCCCACAGTGTCAGTGGGTTATAATGCCGTTGGCTTCATCTTTGGAGGCTACACCAGCAAAGCTTTCAATCAGTCTGGGCAGTATGTGAATGACGACAAGGCATTTCTCTTCACTTTCAGCGGAGAAAATCTTCGGAAGTATCAAGTCACCAATTCAGTTTATGCAGTGAAAATGATAGGTAACTCTGGTCCTTATTTTGGAGAAGCATTGGTTCTTGCTAATGGAGGCCAAGCAGTGGTCTATAGCAATCCAGGAAACCATTACAACTTCCCTGCTGCAGAAATGCATGGCAACAATCTTCAGCTAACTGACTGTGAAGTCTATCAAGTCGAGGGTGAGTTCACTATACACAGAAATTACCATAAAATGACTCCAAAAGTATAACCCAAGTATTGTGGAAACAAATAATTGCACAGTGAATTCAGAAGTCCAACATTCACTTCATTATCTTCTAGCTTTTGCACACTCGCAGAGAGCTGGTTACCCTACAGTGATCTGCTGAAGAGTTTTGCTGACTTCATGTGCTCCTTGTCAGATTCTGCCTCTGAATTTTTACAGTCAGAAATACAATTCATCATGCATTCAAGTACTTTTTAGTTTTGAGGAATGGAGGGGACCGGCCATGATAGAACCTGTTGAGCCCATGACTGTCAAATATAACATACAAATGAAGATTATTGATTCATTAATATCATAAAGCATGCCTTAAGTTTTTTTTAATGAATGCATGATGTAAACCACTCACAAATACAAAGCTGGGTGATGATATTTTTTTACAAATTGGATAAAATCTGTATTATTAAAAGTTGTTTTTCTTCATCAGAAGACACCAAGGAACTAGAGAAGCCGTGGAGGAACGTAGTCTGGGAATCTGAGTAAGTTGGATAGATGCACCATTCTCGGTCTTAATATGTGTTGCCCTCCTGTGCTTTAATATGTTGTAATATATTATACCTCACTATGTCATGCTTCACAAAAAATGATGAAAAATAGTGTGCTGTACTATACTGTAATAGATTAAGATGTAATGCACCATGACATCCCACGCTGCTATGCATACTGCATTATACTTGACCACACTAGTTTATGATAAAATCAATGTCTCGACTCAACTTACGATGCTGTACTATCTTTTGTTATGCAGTAAGATGCCCTTCTAACCTATGGAAGCTCTCCTTAAAAACCCCAAAATGATCCCTCAGTTTTCAATGACTTCCGGCCTATCTTTACTACTTTATCTGGCTAAAATCCTTGAAAAAGCTGTCCTCTCGTATCCTCTGTCTTTTTTTTTTTTTTTAAACTCACTCTTTGAAAAATTCCAGTCTGTCTTCAGAGTACTCTGCAGCACTGAATCTGCTCTGCTGAGAATGACTATTGATCTATTGCTTGCTGTTGACTCTGGGTTAGGGTTCGGTCTGTCTGACCCTGCTAGAAGGTCCTTCTATTTGTCCTTATAGCCCTCAATGATCTGGCCCCTCCCTACATCGCTGACCTGCTCTTCTAACACTCCACCTCAAGGTCGTTCAGATCCTGTACCCAACCACTCTTGTCAGTTCCATGTTCACAGCTTTTTTGAGTGGCCAGGTTCTTGTTAAAGTGGCCTGCCTCGGTTATAAAGCACTGTGGAAAACACTGCATGTCATTTAAATTCTGTTTAGATGAGTGCCCCATATTTCTCAAAACAATAATTAGTAAGACACAAGGTTTGCAGACCTTCAATATGGCTGCCACATGGTGCATTACATCACTGGCAAGCCTGTCTTCCCATGGATTACAATGAAATGAATGTGTCCATTATAATTTGTAATAGCCTACTTAGTTGTATGTAGCCTCTGTAACCTATATTGAAAGATGACAATTGCAGTTTTCTCTGGAAATTAAATGTAGCAGTATGTGCATCTAACCTCTGTATTATACTGTATTGGTGGTTTTTCAATCCTGTTCCTTGAGGCCCAGAATACTGCTGGTTTTCCATTGCACCAGCCTGTTAATTGCATTTACTTGCAGGTAAACGACAGGGCTCTCAGTTTGGAGGACCAGGATCAAACAACCCTATGACTTAAGTCTGTATTTACAAGTTTTAACAGGTTTGTTTATCTGCTCTTGTTCCAAAAGCAAGAGATATGAGCTGATGAACAGCGTTAAGCTCTACAAGCCCTTGAACAGTTCAGTGTCCCAGGCTCGGATCTTGCTCGTCGGACCAGTGGGAGCCGGGAAGTCCAGCTTCTTCAACTCCATCAACTCAGTGTTTAGAGGCCATGTGACCAGCCAGGCCATCGCCGGGTGCTCTGGCACCAGCCTCACCACTCAGGTCAGTTCCTTCCTCTTACTGACTTGAAATTGATGAATTTAATTTCAAATTGCGACACCTGCCTTCTGAATAAACAGTAGCATGTTGCCCCATTTTATGTAAATGTCCACAATTTTTTAGGTTTCTGTATGTCAGGACATATGAGTCGTAAACTGCCATAATAGAATACTGAAATATACAGAATTGTGGTGAAAAATTAATGTCAGATAGCAAGGGTTTTGTTTGTTTTTAAAGATTATTTTTTGAGCATTTCTGCTTTATTGGATATTTATAGTGGAGAGAGATAGGAAATACAGGGAAGAGAGAGGAGATGACATGCAGCAAAGGACTTGGTTTGGACTCAAATTTTTGCCACTGCGATCATAAGTACACAGCATGTGCTCTACATGGTGAGCCACCAAGGCGCCCCAGTCATGGTTGTATAATACCAGGAGGAATCCAAGAGGAAACGTGACTGTGAATTTATCTTAGATGATGAAAAACACAGACAAACACAGGCCAGTCTGGATATGATTAATATTACTGAGTAGATCTGTAAAAAATTAAATTACGTGACCTCCCCATAGAGAAAGGAATCCCATAGCCGAATTCCCAAAAATAGTAACAGTTCCAGGATGTTTTTCAGTGTAGTACACTCTATGTCCACCTCTGCAACTTATTCAGGGCTTCCTAACAAAGAGGGATTTAGAGGGATTTCTGTTTTTATTATCAGGTGGAAAATATGATCAGATTGGACCCTGGACATTTTTCTAACCAAACTGTTTAAGAAGAGGGTCTTTGGTTCCATTGACACAAAATTTTAGGCATCATAAATAGCTCACTAACAACTATTAAAGTTTCCTCTTATATTAAACATGCCATTGTCCAACCTCTCGCAACAAAACAAACCTGGATGCCCTTGTTCTCAGCAACAGCAGACCTATCTCCAAATTGTCTTTCAATATCAATCATGAATAGAAGCAGCATTTTATTCATAATTCAGTCAGTCTTTAGACCCATCCACACCGTAGAGACTTCTCTCCCAAAGTTTTCCAAGGGCCTCCTTTTTGCTGCTGATAAATGTCAGTTTAGGTCTCGATTCTTAGATCTTTGTCTTAAACACAGCTGACTGTGATACATTGCTTAGTTGCCTGTCAGACTGGGTAGGCCTCTTCTGCACATCATCCGAAATATGGTGTTCCACAGGGGTTCTTCTTAGGCCCTCTACCCTCTACCTCCATATCTTTATCTCTTCATGTTCATACTAACAATACAGGAAATTTTGCTGTATTGTTGCTAGTATAAAATGCAGCACTAAAGCTCTTAGCCACATCAAGAACATGGGATCATATCAGTCCCCTTTTTAGCAACTCCACACTGGTTACCCAATAGTTTTTGAACTGATTTAAAGATTTTCTTTAAGGTACAGTATGGTCTGGCCTCAGCTGCATATCAGAGGTTTTAACCTCTTATAAGCTAGAGCACACTTTAACACTTTGTCACCACTTTGCACCCATCCAGTTTCGCACCTACTCTGTGAAAGCTGGACGAGAAGGAAAACCTCTGCCAATCATCTTGTGTGATACCATGGGACTGGAGGAGAGCACAGGGGCTGGACTTGATGTAGATGACATCTGCAGCATCCTGAAAGGTCACATTCCTGACAGTTATCAGGTAAGGCTTCCTTTTACATTTCTAGTTCAAGTTCAAATTTATTTAGAGCCCCAAATCACTGTTTACAGTCTCAAAGGGCTTTACATGCCCACATGGGCCTCTATAAAACAACTGACAGTGTCCTGTCAGAGGTATAAAGTGGCTGAAAGGTTTATTTTAACAGGCTCTTATTTCAACATTAAAAGGACATGAAACACAGACAGAAAATCTCGATTTTGTTGGCATCTAGTGGTTGATAATTTCCCCTTGCTGCAGTGATGTAATTGTGGCTCATTTGGCCACATGTAGGATCACTGTTGGTTGTGGTCAGAAACGAGTCAGAGCACACTTATGACCACACCTAACAGTGATGTTATGTGTGGCAAGAAGTGCATCAGCGAGTGCTGACCTCTTTGGATTTTATGGCTTTTCTGCCATAAAAGACTTAGGGTTTCATCACCCTTTAAAGCTTTTGATTTCATGGGAAACAGTTACCCAGCTGAAATGCAGCTTCTGAGAAATAATGATGGATATTTAAATACCTTGCATGCATGCATGAGGTGCTTCACATCTAAAAACACCACACAAGCATTAAATAACATTCAGAGATTAAGAATAAATTCAATTTTGATGATGAAAATTAAACAAGATAAAATCTTATAATTTCAAGCTCACCTCATGATTGGTAACTGATATGCTCATTCTCCTGTTTCTTTCTGAGAATTTCTCTTTGTCGTTTCACTGTTTGGCTTAGTTCAACCCCTCTGCCTCTCTGCACCCGGAAGCCCACGGCTACCGCAGATCTCCAGGATTTAAGGACCGGATCCACTGTGTGGCCTTTGTCGTTGATGCCTGCAAAGTCGCCATCATGCCCACTAAGCTGGAGGAGAAGCTGTCTGCTATTCGCAGACAGACCAATTTAATGGGTAAGTCAGTCATACCAAAAGACCAAAGTCAGGGTAGCACTGAGCCAGGACCAGGGAAGAGTTCAGTTCCAAGATGAGATATGTGTGAGTGTGTCTGTATGTTGTCAGAACCAGGATCTAAGGAATATTACCAACCTTGGGTGGCATATGTGGAGTGAGTTATATTCAAACCTTGTGACTCTGTACCGTCATACAAGGACATCCGTTATTCTCATAGGTGGATTATCAGACAACAGATGAAACAAGTCAGTCTACATATAGACAGTTGATTGTAAATATCATTCAAAATGTTCATCTGCTTTTGCTAAACAATATAAAACACAAAATTAAAACAAATGATGGTAGATTGCAAAGCTATTTTTTTGCTGACAAAATATACAAACTACATATACTAATAGTACAGAGATATTCTCCAGAACCCCCCACCCCCCCAAAAAGAAGAGAAAAACTCTATCTGTTGTTGTTGTTGTTGTTGTTGTTGTGTGTGTGTGTTTCTTCGCTGACAAAATGGTAATGAATATACAAACTACAAATATTTAATATAGTAGCAGACAGATAGAAATGTTTCCCAAATAATTATTTTATTATTATTATTATTACTATTATATTTTTTTTTTCTAAACAGATAATGTTAATGAACTCTAAATTTTGGGGTTTTGGTTTGCAGGGATTCCCCAGCTGGTCCTGCTGACTAAAGTGGATGAAGCCTGTCCTATTGTGGCAGCGGACCTCAGGAAGATTTATAAGAGCCGCTACATTAGGGGAATGGTGAGTTTTATGGTGAATTCTCTTTTACAATTTTATGCCGAAAAAAACATACTTTTTTCCTGTAAATTCTTCAAGGCTTATTATCTCAATTCCATGAGTTTTACATTACTAGTTGTGGCACTGATTGAATAGTATAAGCCAGATGTAAGATGGCAACCTGAAGATGGCTGACATCATGACTCTGTTGTTGTTCCCTTTGAAAGGGAAATTGGTCTTGCAGTGAATCAATACACAAAACAGGACACAATATACTGTATAGACGATTTATATGACGTTAAACTTAAGTGACATACTAGTGTTAACTAAAAAGTCAGGTGTCACACAACATGAGGCTCAGCTTACATGTAGTTTAACAGAACTAGGGATCATTGAATTTCTAAAAATAGCCTTATTGTAATTAGCTTAAAAAGCAGTTTTTCTGCTTCTGAGTTCATAGCCACATGAACGCAGCTGGATTTTTTACAGCTAACTTTGCAAAGTTGGAAGTGGGTGCTTCCAAACGATCCCATGAACCTGATGAGGTGAATGCAGCAGTACATAAATTAAAGAAATAAATAAAATAAAAGTGAAATGGTCTCATTGCATATCAGGTTTAGTGGTGCACAGTCGTAACTAATATGAACACGAGAAGACGACCACATGCAAATCAGTCATACTTAGCTAAAAGTTCCTGGCACTGGGATCAGATAAACTCCCTGAATCAAATGTCTTGGTTTTGTGCTCCAGGTCCAGGAGGTCAGCACTCGGCTCGGTGTGCCGTTGTCCTGCGTGGTTCCAGTGAAGAACTACTGCGAGGAGCTGGAGCTGGACCTGAACTGTGACATCCTGCTGCTCAGTGCTGTAGTCCAAATGCTTCGCTTTGCTGACAACTACTTTGATGACATCAGTGACCGAATGAGCGAACTCAAGCCAGAAGCATAGGATGGCTTCTGGCAATTTATGGAATAACTTGGCAAACTGTCATGAAATGTCCTACTAAATGAGTCAAAAATATCAACAAGCCTAACACTGCAATGATTTTTCTGGTGCAGTACATTTAACATTGGGTGATAGTTAATACAATAAATGGTGTGTAACTTCTTTTATTTTAACATTATTCTAAAGACGTTAATAAATTATCTGGAAATTTATTCCATTAATGGGTTTTATTAGAGTTTTGACCCATTTAGAGCTGCATTACATTACAGTTTGATTGAAGTTAATGCTTTATGTATTATATGTATGTATTACACATACATGTATTATTAGTGACTATGGGTATGCAGGTTGCTCTTTAATGCTGCATGACTGCGCAATGGCTTGTTACAGAGATAATCCTTTGGTAGTAATCACTAGTTCCTATTGTCTTATTCTGATGTTCATATTCAGCTGTTTCATCTTCATGTGTTGTTAACTGGTATGAACACAAGAGAAGAAGAGATGGACAAGTCCATCATCCCTGACCAATCATATCTTCAGTGTCTGGTCCTGTGGTTTTAAATAAGGAGAATTTTTTTTCTCTATATATAACATCTAGGTTTTGGCTTTTCCATATTTCCCATAATGCAAACTGACCCTCAAATTGTTAAAATCAGAAATGTATAAAGTAGACTTGATAAACTTTACCTTGTTGTAGCAAGTGATTAAAAAGTTGTTATAGAGACAGAACTTGCTGCTAATATTTCCATACATACATACCCTGTATCATGTTTTTCTGCTATCAGTCCTGTTGTTTACCCCAGACATTCATGGCTTTATGGGATTTATTTTTTTATCCTTTTTTTTTTTTTTTTTTTCACCCTTTTTTTTT
>OMKZ01055759.1:0-11446 GCA_900302535.1 Neoniphon sammara
GGTGTGGAGACGTACATCAAACCAGACTACCAACGCTGCGCCTGGGGCCAGTGTCCTAGAGTGGTGTGAGTATCCATTACTCTCACTCACACACACACACACACACACACACACACACACACACACACACAACCAACTGTAGATACTCCTCTTGTCTGACTCATTCTGTCCTTTTCTTTAATCATATCTGTATTATGAGCGCCTGGTCCTACGACACGAAAAAAAATTAATATGGCCAAAAAATAAAGTTCATGCACCCTTGGACTTTATATTAAATTCTGGGATTCTGAGATTCTGAGATATATACAGTGACAAAAATCCTCAGAATTCCACGTTAAGTCACAATTCCGAGAAATAAATCTCACAATCCTGAGTTACATCATAATTTGAGAAAAATAACGTTAAGTCACAATTCAGCCATTTTTATTTATTTATTTATTTTTTCAAGGGGCTTCCACAGACTTTCTTTCTTCCACTTTCCCACTTTTCTCGTTCTGTCGTTTCTCTCAAGTCATTCTCTGGCGTGTTTTCTCTCCCTCTATCAGGTGAGATCAGACAGGAGGATGTTTTTGGCCTTGTTGGGGATGTGCTGCAGTGCACTGAGGCACAACATATAGACACATTTACAAGTGCAGCCCACTATTTAGCTGGATAATCCCTCCGTCTGCCTCCCTGGAGCAGAGGCATCCGTCTTAACTTTGGCATCTTCACAGACCCACCTATTAGCTCTGGTGGATCTGCAGTGTGCCGGATACAGACCTGGGGAATTTAAGCACCACAACAAGTTTAGATGTGACTTATTGATTTCTTCCTCAAAACGGACGTATCACTTGCAAGAAAAACTTAATCAAGCGCTCCCAAAGGTGTAGTTATTTTCTTTTCTTTTAAAGTATTTACATGTTCACCCTGCCTGACCCAGGTCTGGCTCCTTGATCCCCATGCCTGCCTACAGCAGAGCAGGGGCCTTGGCCTAAACCTAGGTTATGCTAAGAATGAAGCTGACAGCGTTTCCAGGCACCACAGTCTAGCCGTTCTGCCCTGTAAAAACAACTTCTTCATCCTTCTCTCTCTCTCTCTCTCTCTCTTTATGGCTGTCTTTCCTACTCTCTTTCCTTCTCTTGCTCTCTCTAGCTCCAACTCCGCCTCTTTCTTCTTCCCTCCAAGCCCTGTTTTCATTTTCCCTCTGAGAGTATGTCAAGCCGCTTTTTCTCACGCTCTCTCAGAGCAGGGAGCTGGAAGCTGAAATCTTTTCTATGGCACAGAAAAGGGTCTCCTATACCTACAATGGTGATTGTGGGTTGGCTAACAGAGTGCAACCTGCTGTAGTTTCACAGTCAGAGCTTGTTAACGTGCCCATGATGCTGCCATAAATCTTCACTGAAACTTCCGGCCTCGGTCAATTTATTGCATTGTTGCCGTGTGAGAGAGAGTCTCTTCAGCCGCAGAGCTAAATAACACATTAAACATTAAACACACAGAAAACCTAGCCAAATGAAACATTCATGCTTTTGATAGCAGAGTGGTCCACACGCAGGAAAATGAGATTTAATAGTGACTGACGCTGGCTGCTTTTGGAAAATAGAACAGAAATAACATTTTTACAAGTTTAGAAAGTCGTGATCTTAATCTCACTTATTAATCACACTGAGCACTCAGTAGAAGATTTGCAACTACTTCCCAGCATCTAGCCAATCACTGTACATTTACAACAACAGCATTCAGCCATGGTATTTAATGGAGGGGTCCATAAGTTGATCCCTGGGAACATGTCAAACACAAAAGTCATTTATCAGAAATCGCAAAAACTTCTTAGATCTGGTGCTCCTACTGAAATATCTTCAAGTACATCATTTTGACTTTTATCTTTTTGATAAGAAAACCTTTGGCCCATACGGGTCCTACTTTGACTTCCCATCAACCATCGTGACTGTATCTGTCTGTCACAAACATCAGTTGCAGTGAAGTGTCTACAATACGCTTTGCTTGCTTAACCTACTCCAGTTCACTCTCATTCATGTTAAAAATTTAAAAAAAAATTGAAAAACTGCTCTGTGAAACTTAAAAGTACACATAGGTAATTATATTTTGTGAGTTAGTTTAGCTGTATGCCAGCCTGAACAGTGAGCACTCCCCTTGTTTCTAGTCCATATCCATATGTAAGGAGCATGTTTCTTTGTGCCGTAGTCCAACTTTCAGTCAAACATTGACCTCCACTACACTTGGGTTCTGCCCTCCGGGCTCCAGCCACTCAGTAGAATTTGAATGCACCTGGAAACAATAGTTCATTTTAAGTGCTCACATTTGAATGGATTTACTGTAATTTTAGCTAAAGCACATATCTGGCAAGTATTCACAAGATAGAATTACCTACACCAGATTTCCCTTAAATCAAAATCTACAGTCATAGCATCAGTGAGCAGTAAGAGCTATAAACATTCCTAACCACCTCTTACTCATGTCTGAGTACAGTCGCACAATAGTGGGGGAAGTATTAGAGGCTCCTACATGGGGCTACTAAACATACATATGCGCATGCATGCGTGTGTATGTGCTTATGTATATATGGATGAATCAGTCAATGGCTCACTCTCCCCACTGCATCCCCAGCTACCGGACATACAGGAGGCCGAGCTATAAGGTAGCCTATAAGATGGTGACAGAGATGGAGTGGAGGTGTTGCCATGGCTACTCGGGCGAAGACTGCCACGATGGGCCGAGGGGAGGTGGTGACACTCAGGTCAATGCAGGAAGACCCCGCATCACGCAGACGGGCTACAACACAGGCAATGAGCAGAGGGGCGGAGACAGTGTTGGTATGAGGACTGTATGAAATGCTGTGTATTCACATAGGAGCTCTAACTGAGATGTACTTGATTTATCCTGTGAAACATCCAACATCCCCAAAAGTGGAAAGCAATCCAAATAATTAAAATTTAAGATACAATTTTTTTAAATCAAAAATTATCATTTCTTCAATTGCAGTGACAAAGCTGACTGTTTTTCTCTCTCCGTTTACAGGTGACAGTGAGAAGATACGACAACTGGAGGAGAAGATCCGGAGTCTCACCAAAGACCTCCACACCATGCAGTCCACCATGCACGGCATGAACCAGAGACTGTACGTGCCCATTTTTTTTTATCACATCTTCTACCTCTTAATTATCCCAATGAGTGTGTCTACTTGAACACTAAAATCAGTCAGGAAAACCAAATGTTAGCAGGGTTAAACTCACATGTCACACAGGATACTGAAGAATATTTGCACTATTTGCACTATATATCTTGAGATTAACCCTCTTCATCCCCTCTCAAATCTTACCTCTCAAATCGTTTTATGCAGGCCAGGTCTGAATGGAGACAGCATCCCTGCAGACGCAGCCCAGCCACATATGAAGGAAACCATCAACAACATCCAGACCAGGTTGGACCAGCTCTACAACAGGACACAGGTTAACAATATCTGTTTGTCTGTCCAGATATGTATGATGTTAATGCATAAGTAGAACATTCATTCATTCATTTGGTTGTTAATTTGTCCATTCATTTATTCATTCATTCATTCATTTATTTAGGTCCATGACCAGACCCTGCTCCACATCAACAACCACCTGGTGAATGGGAATGGGAATGAATTGGATGGAGCAGCCAGGGGAGGTATTGGGGGGAGTCAGCTAAACATTCTGAAGGAGGAGATCCTAACGGAGCTGGAGAGACGGGTGTCCCTGTCCTGCTCTGCCTGCCAGGTCAGCCCCACTATCTTAAATATTATTCTCAGTAGCATATCTGCCTCATTACATTGTATACAGTGGAGACTGACCGGAAGACTTTTGGAGAGTGAGGTGGAGTCAGACCAGAGTCCCGCAAAAAAAATATGTCCTAATAATATGTCCTAATAATTTGTCCTACTTATTGACCTCTTTGGGAGATCTGTGGGACCCTTTGGTCAGCAGATTCTTAACAGTGTGTTTTGATCAAGAGAGATCAAACATTTTTTAATCAGGAGGAAAAAAAACAGGTAGGCTGAAACAATAGCAACACACAGCCAGCAGTAGAGGAAAACAGTAACCTCACACTAAATCAACAAAAAGTGAAGCATTCAATATTGCAAAGAACACAACAATCTAGTAGGGACAGTGAGAGGTGATAGTGACACTAATCTCATCTGTAAGGCATGCTACCAGTTTCCAGCAGTGTGGGACATGTGGTATATCATTATTTAATATAAAATAAATTCTTGGAGGCAGAAGTTGAGTGATTTCATATAGTTCAGTAAAATCACCCCTGAAACGACTAAAGATTAGAAGGGGGTAAATGTGCCCTGTGAAAAAAAAGTTATTTTTTGATTTTGATTTTCTTGCTCAAGAGTCTGCACACCAGTATGAGAACAACGCTTTGATCCCAACTTGTGATCGTCAGGTTAAATAATATGCCTCATGCCTAATTACACTGATTTACAACCATCAGTTTTTCACATGAACCATACATTTTTAAGGCCAGGGGGCAAGGTACAATTCATTCTTAAATTAAACATTTCAAGAAATTTTCTTGAAAGTTCACATTGTAACAAAAGTCTTTGTACAATTGGCAAATTTATCCCAGTCCTCCTGCCACACCTTCCGTTGGATCAAAGGATAATAATTGAAACCCAACGTTTTTGGACTTTGAGTTGAAGTTTTCCCTCTTCATGGACTTACCGCTGATCCCTGTTCCCCCCAGGCAGGTGTGGAGGACCTGCGGCGTCAGCAGCAACAGGACAGGGAGAGGATCAGAGCCCTGGAGAAGCTGCTCAACTCCATGGACCAGCATTTGAGACAGAGTCTGGAGATCACCCGCAGGGAGACAGAGCGCGCCCAGGACTGCTGCAGCACAGTCACTGAGCTGGAGAAGAGGCTAGCTGCCTTGGAGGTCCGTGTCACCTCCACAGCTAACGGCTATGACATCATCAAAGGGCGCCTGGATAACGAACTGGCTGGGACAGGCGGCGGGGGAGTCGGAGGAGGAATTGGTGGAGGAAAGGGAAGAGTTACAGAGGACAGGTTAAATAACAGACTGAGGGAAGTGGAGAAGAGGCTGAATAACACAGTGAGGAAAGCAGAGCAGAGGTGCACCAACACTGGGAACAACATGAAGGACAATGTTCAGAGAGAGGTCACCCAGATACGCAACATGGTCCTCAGCCGTCTGGATGACCACGGCTACAAGATTGGCAAGATAGAGCTGGACGTGGCAGTTCTTGGTGACACAGTCACTGACCACAGCAGACGCTTAGGCCAGCTGGAAAATATAACAACCTTCATTGACAAAAGGTTAACGTCGACCACAAACATGTGTGCTGAGACCTGCGGGCCAAACGGAAACGGCCGTAAGACAGAAGACACAGTAAAAACCTTAGAGTGGAGGGTTGTAGCCAACCAAGAGGAGATCCAGAAGTTTGACACGAGGTTAAAGGACCTGTCTGTGTCGGGAGACTCGCTGTTGGACAAAGTGATCAACTTGGCAGAAGATGTGAGAAAGATAAAAGACGTCACAGGGGAGGACGGCGAGCGTTTCAATCGGATTGTCACAGAGGTTGAAACATTGGGTCGTGACGTAGAAGATTGCTCTGTTTGCAGCACCATAGAAGAAGACTTGCGCTCACTTACCAACTCCACCAAAAGTGCCCTGAGCAGATGCCAGGCAGAAGTGACTGATCTGCGGAGAAGAATCGACTCAGATGAGTCAGTCTGCTCTCAGGTGTGCTCCAACCTCCAGGAGGAGGTCGGAAGACTCAGAGAGGACGTGGAGGAGTGTACTGGACAGTGTAAAAACAACATAAATGATCTGAAGAAAAGCCTGGAGGGTCATAACGTCCACAGTGGAAGACTAGGAGGAGATCTGAAATCCCTCCAAGATGAGCTGGGTAGAGTCATGGTCAAATTCACCTCCATTAATGACACTCTGAAGGGCCTGGGAAGCACTGTACAGGTGCATGGCGACACTCTGACCGATCTAACCAACAGCAAGGACGACATTATGTCTGAGGTAAGATCATATGATGATGATGATGATGATAAAGAAGCAACTTCTAATACTATTACAACAATACAATAATACTAATACACTTTTGAAAGCTTTATGTTGCACTTCAAAATTTATAAAACAGACAAAATCATTGACTTTGTCATGAGTATGAGTTAATGCTAAATGGTAAAGCAGGTTTTATTTATGGAACTTTGAAATGACAGCTCAGTCTTTCTTACATTGGAATGCTTGCAGTGTTTTCATGTAACATTATAGCTATGAAAATATTTGAACATACTACATATATTTCAGTCTGCTTGACATGTACTGGATATTGTGTTTACATAGTTTTATATCTGTAAGATATAATAAATCAAATAATAGCAAAGATGGAAAAGATAGATATGTATAACAGGAAGAACGCTTCAAATCCAAATACATACATTTACAAACTTTTAAAATCCATTCTCCAAAAGGTGGACAAGATACAGAAGGAGCTGACGGACCACGTTGATGACTCTAAGATTCAATTTGGCAGCTTGGGCAATGAAATCCAAATCATCAGGAGCAATTATGTGACAGAGGTGGGTGAGTGCCGGCGATCCAGCGACGGCCTAGAACGGAGACTCTCTAAGATGGAGGAAGTGTGCGGACGCTTGGACTCGTTCTCCGACAGCCTGCAGAGGATCAAGGAGGGCCTGAACCGCCATGTGTCTGGGCTGTGGAATTGTGTTAATGGACTCAATGTCACGGTAGCGTCTCAGGGCGATGTTATCGACAATATCCAGAATGTCCAGCTGGAGAATGTCCACTCGAAAATAAACAGGCTGAACTCCTCCGTTCTGGACTTGGTCAAAGAGTTTCACAGCTTCACACAGCAGGACTTTATGGGTGAGTCACTGTGGACGAAGGGCATGGGATCTGACTTTAGGATAAGAGATATCACTTGAAGTTGAAGGGAGGCAAGGTCAGGGCCAGGAAAAAATAGACCAAAGAAAGAATTTAGCCTGTCTTGGTGATAAACATCATCTAGAGTAGCATCACTTAAGAGCCTATTAAGTCTCCCGTCTGTCTGAGTTAGGAGTTTTAGTAAGCTTGAGGGTGAAGGGCAGAACTTCAATGACATCAGCTTAAATCTTTTAGGTCTCTTGACTTTCTGTATATGTTTTTGCCCTGCTACATTAAGTATCCTCCTCTCAGATGCTTACTGGTAAAGAGGACTCTCAGTAGGGTTTTCCCAGCTGTGCTGTCTCACCAAACATTTTCATTCCAGGCCCACCTGGTCTACCAGGCCCACATGGAGAGAGAGGCGAGCCTGGTCCCCAGGGACCAAAGGGGCCCCAAGGGAACCATGGTCCCCCAGGCAGAGAGGGCAGGCAGGGACCAGTGGGACCTCCAGGTAAAGACTTTCATTTGGGCTCACACTTCATTAGACATTGTTTTACTTAATTACAATCTCATTTACAAGTTTTATCTTTGATCTTTAAAAAATGGTTCACATGTAGCTACAATATACCATGAATAATAAATAAACAGCAAAAGTAACTTTTTTGGGGATAAAAAAGTTCTTGTCTTTCATCTTGCATTTCAGGTCTCAGAGGCGAACAGGGTATGTGTTGTTCTTACTAAACCGAAGATGAAAGCAGTGATTACTGTTTGATCTCTGCTGCCTTCATTTCAAAGTAACTCCTTGTTTCCCTTCCTCCCCCATGATTAGGTCCTGCAGGGTCAGATGCCAAAGTGCCACGCCTTGCCTTCTCTGCTGCCCTCACTCGGCCAATGCGGAGTGCAGGAACCATAGTCTTCAATCAGGTGTTTGTCAACGAAGATAATGCCTACAACCCACGAACAGGTGAGCTTTGGTCCAGATGAAAGTTGAAGAGTTGCTTTTGTGTGTAAGTGCTCTTGATTACCAGGGACTCTTGAAATTGTGTTTTTGCCGTATGTATCACTGTATTGGATCATCAGGCTTAGACTGGCAGACCTCACCCTCTATTTCGCTGGATAGTGACACTTAAACCCCTAAGTGCTCTTATAACCCAGAAAAGTTTTAGAACTGAAGGGTCACAAGTCATTTATGTTTGGGGAACTGAGGAATGAGCCTCCACAGCATATTTTTTTTTTATAAAAGTCATGTAACATATAACTACTGTCAGATAAAAATTCAGTGTCTCTGGAAACAAAAGAAACTTCTTTTTAAGCATCATGAATATGATATTATACAGTGATGTTTCAATGGATGGGGGTCCAGGGGTCATGAAAGTTACTAAGCATATAGGATCCAAGAAAGCTTTTCCCCTGAGTTTTGGCCAAGGTTTTCATGCAACTGCAAATGTATTACATTAACCTTGCCCTCCTGACCTGTTTCCATTCCCTCAGGATATTTCACAGCACCAGTGAGTGGGAAGTACTTCTTCAGCGCCGTTCTAACTGGCCACAAGAATGTGAAGATTGAGGCAGTTTTGTCCAAGTCCAACACCGGCGTGGCTCGAGGAGATTCTGCTGGGTATCAGCCTGAAGGCCTGGAAAAGCCCATGGCAGAGGCAAAACACACTCCTGGAGCATTAACGGTCTTCAACATCATCCTGCCCATGGAAGTAGGGGACACGGTCTGCATTGACCTCGTCACTGGCAAGCTGGCCCACTCCTCCGAACCCTTGACCATCTTCAGTGGGATGCTACTGTATGAGACCATTGATCAGGTGTAGTCTCAATGTGATTGGGCCATCTGAGTGAGACTTTCAGCACGAGAGCATCTATTTGTTTTTTCCAGTCAGTAAGAGACAGAGCCATTGACTGGACAGTTGGACGGACAGAAATACCTAAAGATTGGCTCTGAGAGAAGATTAAAGATTGGAGGCTGAAGATTGGATTAATTTAGCAAGAAACAATTGACTTTATATTTTACTTTTAGTGCTAAGAAGAAAGGAAAAAGGTTTCCATTTTCAGTCACAATGAGTTGTTTTATGTCTCACAGCTTTAAGGAAAAGATTGATCCATGCAAGAAGCCATTGTGTTTTTTTACTCTCTGACATTTGTTTTCTTCAGAAAGAAATGCCACTGCAGGGTTATCTCATAATTCACCAGTTTTATGCTGCACTATAAACTTGAATATTTTAATAATTATTGTAAGGTAACCTCAAGGGCTCACTTATATTCCTCAAAGCATCAAAGGAAATTTGGAAGGATTATAAAAGAATGAGGATTTGCTTTAGTTTTTGTTTTTTAATTTCTGGTTTGTTTTATAATACACCCACAATATATGGAATGTTCAGATGTTATTGCACACTGCTGCTTTACGTGAACATTTCTAATGAAGTTTCTCGTGCTACACAACAAATTTTGTTGACCACAAGCAAATTGCCAGAAACGTAAAAGATGACTGAAGCCAATTTTCTTGTACTAATGAAAAAGCAAAAATGCATTGCGGGCGGAGGAGGGAAGCACAGTCCAAACCGCTATTCTTCGAAACTGCAATCAGTGGCAGTCAATAACAAACCACAGGATTTTGTAAATCATACAACAATGAAAGAGACCATTTTAGGACATTCCATTGAATATTCTCAGGAACAGAAGAGAGAGGGGGGAGGAAAAAGACAAGGAACAGGGATTTTTGGGATTCTAACAACAGTCATCTAAACTTGGTGGAGGATCAAGCATTTAAAGTTATTAAGCTGTTACTATCTGTTCCTCTGACAGTGGAATGTACATCCAGAGATTCAGAGCTACAGATAGCAAGTAATGAAGCTTCCCATACCCATGTTCCTCTGCTAAGAATCGTGTTCCACACACACACACACACACACACACACACACACACACACACACACACACACACACACACACACATATTTCCTGTCCTTAGAGGTCTAATTAAAAGGAACTATTTGTGTAATATGCAGTTTGTAGATATTACTCAATTGATTTGAAAAGGAACACAGCAAATGTTTATGCAGTGTACGGCGCAGTTGACACAGCAGATTGGACCATATATTGCATTATATTCACATTATGTTGCAAGTAATACATGACAAATATCAGCATAACAGGGTTAGCTTACCCTACATATTTTATTATACCAGAAAGACACCTTACTTGCCTATTTACCACGCTTATCTTATTGTCCTTCAGCCTTGAACCAGTTCAGTATGGGAATGCAATTTTTGCTGCTTTTCTCTGCATTGTACAACCTCAAAAGAATGTAAATATTTTTTCATCAGTTTTGCCCTATGGTTTTTATGACTTACCACTTCACATTTCAGGTACTGTATGTGTTTTTGTATGTTTTGCCACATGTGTGCCTCAAATACAGATACCCAGTTTTACACAGTTGGTGTCAACAGTCTCAGTTTTATGCCTCTGTCTTATGAACATGAATATTTGCCACTTATTGCATCTATTTAGCTTGACTCTGGCCTGACTGCTTATCCTGGCTACAGTGTAATGTTCTCTCTCCATACTCTTTGACTTTTATAATCTCAGGAAAAGACTAAAGAAGGCAGTAGAAAAGCCACTTCTTGTGCTACACCGTAGCGACATCTGGTGTTCACAGTTATCCATCCATGCTGGGAGGTTTCAGCTGTTGAACCTTTTAAGATTCTAAGATAACCTTGTCCCCTGCTCAAAAACAGTATCGCATTTGTCTTTCATTCATTGTACATTCATCACTTGTCAGTGGAAGCTGCAGGACTCATGATGCCACTTCTCAATAGCCGTCATTCCACTGTCACTCACACGAACAAGTCATGTCCAAGAAGACGTGTAAGTTGATCTGGCACTGGCGGTCAAGGGCAAAGAACCGGTAATTCTACCTACTTAAGAATGTAAAGGGTACATAATAAGACGAGAAGCACAATGCACACTCATTCTGGGTGTTTATGCGGCCAGAAGTGCTGTTAGAAATATGCTTGTGAGATGGATGACCCAACAAAACAGTAAATATCGAAGTGGGAATTCTCATAGTTGCCAAAATAGGGGCAAAGCACGCAAACGTCACTGATAAAACATGATAAAACAAATGTAGTTTTTATGCTATAATTTTGCACTCTGTGCAAATAATTACTACTACCGTTCTCTCTTTAACATGTTGTCAAGGTTTTTAATTAATTTAAAACGCTGATACGCCTTATGCACATTTTCTTTCTGCCACCATAACAGGCCTGTGCAGCTCGATGTCGGCAAAAAAAAACAAAAAACAAAAAAAAAGTCACTACTAGGTATATTTCCTCAACGGTCAGTTCAGTTGTTACTTCAGACCAAAACCAGATGGATGGATCGATAGATTGTTCTTACAACTCGTAAATACAAGCTTATGAGGAGCACCTGAACGTCGCATCTGGATTCCTCCTCAAAGGAAAACGGCCCTTCTGGGTTTTCACCACGCGTTCCGTTGCTATGGAGACGAATTTGTTCTCTCTCCTGCTTAAACAAAGTGAGAGGTTTCGTG
>OMKZ01055761.1:0-10657 GCA_900302535.1 Neoniphon sammara
CTGCACTCAGCTATCATTTCAGTGTTTCCCCCCGTAGCTGTAACTCTTTTGCCCGGCGTAGCTCACCCCTCCATCCAGCCACCTTTTTCCTTTTTCCTTTCTCCACTCCTCTCTTTTCACTCTCTCTCTCTCTCTTCCCTGTATCATCACTGCGCACTCTTCAAAAGCTCTTTTCCCAGAATTCCCTCAACCGCGGCTCGTCTGTTTGTTGACTTATTTATTTGCTGTTTTGCATCGCCGTCCCATATCTGCGTCATCGTTTTTTCTGTATAAACGCTGTTACCTATTTGCCCAAGCGCACTGAACCACACAGGGAAAAAATCAAATTGGGATATTTTTATTTACTGCCATAGGAATGATGATACATACGGACAGCTCATCATTTCTTTCTCAGCAGGTGAAAGAAATATTGAAAATTGCATTAGTCTGTTTTATTTAAGATTTGCTTTTAGAGTAATGGTGCACGTATACCATCAGCTAGAGTCATCAGTCAAATGGAAAATCTGTGATGACTGAGTGTAGTGTGTGTGTGTGTGTGTGTGTGTGTGTGTGTGTAGACAGGTAAACAGGTCAAGTATACACAAGTTAATCTCTCCATTTCAATGATTGTGCTTGACATCAATGTCATATCAGAGGAGAAATCCAACTGTCGTCATCTACACATACGCACGCTGAAGTACGTGTGCATGGTTACACACACACACACACACACACACACACACACACACACAAACACACACACCAGTAATGTGCGATGGCTCAGCATGTGTGGCTAACCACTTTGCTGTTAGCATTTTTTTTTAACTAAACCCATTGTGTTCAGGTTATAAAAATTAAATGAATGAATGAATGAATGAGTAAATAAATAAATAAATAAATAAGTGAATAGATAGACAGATACAGATAGATAGATAAATACATAAATTAAACCTTTTTTAATGTAGAAATAGAGGCCCATATATCATAATCTAAACATAAAATGTCTTCTTTTTTTTCTTTTTTCTTTTTTTTTTTTTTTTTTTTAATCTGTAAGTCTCCAAAATGCTACCAAATCAGAGAAAGGTGGTGACTCGACGGCTGAGGCTTATATAAGGTGCGAACGGCTTGCTGTCTTAACCAGGAACTGTATGGATTTGTCTGCTTCTCTTTCTCATTTGTTCTTCATTACTTCTGCTTTACACTCTCCCTGCTCTCTCTCTCTCTCTCTCTCTCTCAGTCATACCTCCTCCTTGTTCCCCTGGTCATGGAGCACTTCATTATAGCTGCTGTTTTTTACAGGCGGTGTGACAGGCAGTCCAGGTTTTGATGGATGGCTTTGTGTTATTGTAACAGACTCAGCTCCTAATGTGGCTTGTCTTTTTCTTTTGGGTTACAAGTCAGGGAAAAATATTGTTCTCCTCTCTGACTCGGTTATATAAGAGCGGAGTCTTTTGCTAATGAGCCCGTTCTCATATGCAGACTGTGGAATGTAAATGTGATCTTGGTGAGGAACGCAACATTACTGTAACGCTGCCAGGGTCCAAGGCTCAGCTCCCACCGGGCCCGTATGTAAATGTATGCAGTCATTGTAGTGAAGCCAGGAACAGGCTACGCAACCGAACAGACCGGGAGAGGACCGGGGCGCATGCAAGAACATTTCTGTATGTTTATCTTAAATCTTAACTTTGTGGTACTTGTTTTTTGTTCAGTGGGATTGTTCAGTCAGATTCAGCGACTCTGAACTTCAGAAAACCATCATCAGTGATCAGCCAATCTCAACTTCACATCAAGCCTGCTCAAGTTCGCTCGCTCTGATTGGTTGATCACAGAGGAAGATCAGCGACGCGTGCATCAGCTTTTACACAGAAGTATTTCAACTCTTCTTATTTGATTCAACTATCCTGTTCTATTATTATTCTATTCGACTATACGCTTTCAACTGTAAAATGTCCCAAAGTGTCTGGTTAAAGTGATGAAGTTTAGCTTTAAGTTTGATTCATCGCTTTCTGTATGGAGACGATTCACGGCCAGTGAGCATATCACCTAAATAATACTAAAAATAATACTAATTTGTGAAAATAGGATAATGTACAGTACATCTCAGCTTGTTGTAGCCCTGTTTCATTATCCAGGCAGATAACGAGTGTTTAAAATCTTGTCACGAGCAAAAGAACAACCTCTGCACACCTGAGCTGTCTGAGCTGCAGGTGAGTCAGAGCAAAATCTAACAGACTGAAGAGATGAAGATCGTCCTGCACGCTGCTGCCACTTGCAAAACTCCTGACAAAGGTCTATGACCGAAATGTAATTTTATGAATAAAATTAGGAAGTTTTGCAAGTGACAGCAGGGTGCGGGGCCATCTGCATCTCTACATTTTACATAAAAAATCTTGCCTTTTGCAGAAATAACAACTGAGATTTTTTGGGGGGGCTTTTTTTAACGTAGAGGCGCACACATGACAAACACTTGGATTTAGGGGAAAAAAATCCCTTTTTCTTTTTCTGTCTATTTTTTTTCTCCTCTTGTGGCACTAAGCTCTGATTGTATATATGTATCGCTGGTCTCTGTTCAGAGTTGAGTCCAGATTCCAGCTTGTTTGAAATAATTGGTGCCTCTGACTGAACTGAGAGGCGAGAGGTTCAAGTCCTGAACCCTCACATACTACGAGATCACCTGTATGTAACAAACCAGCTCTGAAAACGAGTCCTGTCAAATCGTGTCCATAATCGGACTAAAAGTCATGTAGTGTGTCATCAGTGTGTGTGCACTCAAGCTGCTGTAACACACTTGAGATAAAAACACACCAAACGACGTGTTATACTGAACAAATGGTGAGAGAGCATCATCATGGGAAGTGCAGCTGTTGAAAAATGTGTTTCAGAGAGAGAGAGAGAGAGAGAGAGAGAGAGAGAGCAAAATGGAAAGGAAGTAAGATAGAGAAAGACAGAGAGAAAAATCAATTTCAATAATTATTACTGTTAATCAGCCAATCAGCTGTTGTTTGTTAAACCGTAATTAATAGCCTCAGTAATTTTCTGTATTGTTTAGGTGTGATTCATTATGTGTATTGTGTCGTCTGCTGCTTTGGTGATATTGTTAATTTCTGAAGCGAGCAAAGCATCATCGAATTGAATGGAATTGATTGGAAATGAACTGAGTTGGCAGAAAAACAGAGACAGAGCGTGAAAGAGGCTGTTCAAGGAATTAGAACTGTGACCTACATTTCCGAAACAAAAAAACAACAAAACAAAAAAGCAAACAAAGATGTGAAAGAAGCATTTTGACAGCTCCACAGAGCAGCTCTGCATTATCTGCATTATGTATGGAGTCGTCTGACAGGACGAGTGAGCATCACCTCCACCGGCTTACTGAAGACAATATGCAGTCTTCAAAACACCCATAATCCTTTGCACACGTTTGCTGGAGTCTTTGAGACGTTTCCAGGTGTCCCTAAGCAAAATGAGGGATAATTTAAAGGGGCGTTAATTAATCAGTGAGCTCTCTTGATCCAGTAGGAATTGCAACAACAGTGATAATTGATCGATTGCCTTAATTGATCTTCACCAGATCCCACCACCTCCCCTGTCCTCTTGATTTACGGTGGCCTGTAATTAATGAGGTAGTTGTTGAGTAATCTTGCTAATTAAAGCAGAGATCCAACAGAAACAAAATGTATATCCCAAATATAAATGATAATATAACAGTGTGTAATACGATAATAATACAGCTGTCATTTGCTTTTCCTCCGTCACTGAGCTGTTGAAAATGCCAGCAGGTGGGGGATTGTGAGTGTCCTGAAATTACAATCGGCGGCGAGTTTATGACCTCCTTTACACCTCGCTGGGTGATTAGATTGTAATCGGATTGCACAAAAAAAACATCAAATCCAGTTGTAAATACGCTCGGCGGAGGATGGAGTCATCCAAAACAAGTCTGGAGGAGGCCGGAGACACATTTGGACACAAAGAGTAAATCCAATCCAGATATAGGACCAACGTAAATGGAAATAAACTTTTGTGCACAAATCCAACCAGTCAAATCAAACGGGCAGCAGGCAGCTCACATAACAATCTGTCAAAAATAGATTGTCAGGATACGTGTGGATGGGGAGCAAGCAAGACAAGGTGTCAGATTTAAAGAACTATAGGAAGTGATATATGTAGTAAAGCTGGGTGATAAGTTAATATTATTTCTTACAGTGTTTCAGTAGAATCACATCGTGTTATTATGGCGACGACAGATGATTCTGCTGTTTTTAATAATCAGATTTTTATGTAAATACAAAATTAGGCATGATGCATTTTAAAGAATATTTGAACTTTTATTTTTCACCATTCTGATCAATAGGATGAGCGTTAATTTGATCACTTAAAGTGAGTCGTACTGTGATGTATACAGAAATAATAAAAAAAAAAAGTATCATGATACTGGTTTCAAACATGTCGACCTCACCTAACCTGTATCAATGAGCCTTTTGGGACAGAGAAGAGAAATTGGATTTCATTGAGTAAATGATGATCCATCTACATCAGACCCAGACACTGTCTGGATACCAGATGCAAGTCTCAGTGCTCGGTGTAAAGGTGACTTTATGTGAAAACAGAGTGCAGAGTGAAAAGTGAATTTTTAAAGTAAAAATTCTCAGCACCTGGTTCAGTCATCACTGAGATTTCATGGTCATTTTGTGCTATTTCACAGCACCAATTTGACTTACTTCCCCTTTAATTTCGCTTTATTTTATTATAAATTGGCCCAATTGGAAAATCTATAAAAGCAACTACTGTGATCATATGTCTCACTCTCACCACTATAATTTCCCCAAACATGAACATATGGGCCTATATTCACATATACCATATGGGGGGTCCCTCACACAAAGACTTGTCAAATCAGGGTCCGTGGGGCCTGGAGGGGGTGGAAAACATTATCATGTGTTGTATGAGATCTAAGCTCTTTGTCTCTTGTGTTTGGCACCACACAGTCAGCCGACCAATTGACTGCTGGCGTGAGTCACTCAAAGCTTCTGTTCTTCCATTGTATGTGTGTGTGGGTGACAGGTCCATGCTTTTGTCATTGGATAGTAGGCATCAGCACAGTAGGAGGCCCACTGCGTGCACACACACACACACACACACACACACACACACACGTACACTCAGCCGTCTGATAGATGTCGATTAGCCTTGACTTTTCTCATTGAAACATGTAATTGCCGCTGTGGGGAATCCGAGCTCTGTAGGTGTAAATGTGAAAGGTGTGTCAGAGCCTGCAAGAGGTTTAGGCCATGCATAGTCCCTCATCATGTATTGCCTATCCTTCATTTCTCCTCTGTTACACAATGATAAGTTTAGTGGAGGTCCACCGTCTTGCCATTAGCACTGCAGTGGCAGAAGTCACTCGGTCTGGCACTAATCCTGCAAAATGACAACCAAAGCAAAACTCCTCAATCTGGCGTCTATCTTGCAGCACAGAGGTCTTTGACTTTATTTATGACGTAGGCAAAAGTAAACAAGCCATTTATCGGCGTGACCTCATTTCTACACTCTTACTTGTGAATATGAACTCTCCTTGAGGATTTTACACTTTTTTACCTTTACCTTCTTTTTATACAGTTTTAGCCAAAGAACGATGTGCAGGAGGTCAAAGAGGATCTTGAAGAAGTAATCATGAAATGTTTGTTGATTCATAATGAAATGCTAAAAAGTCTCTAAATATAGACTCTGATGCAAGCTAGGACTATCCACAGCCCTACAACTACCTACTGCTTTGCCACCGCAGCAGTGGTGGCGTCTTGCACGCGTCATTAAGGTGTTCGCTGTCACCCTTAGCGAAGCAGGACGCACCAAGGAAGAAACCAGGAAAAGGAAACCCACTTCCAGCCATGGAGTCCTTGTAACGTCTCTCTTTTTATAGTGCTCGCTTGAAGGATCGAATCAATACCAAAATTGGCAAACCTCCTTGGCAAGACGCTTCCCAAGCTGCTCCATCATGTCATGTGGCCGTGGACCGATTGGTGGTTGGTCGTTTCTGTTCTGAAACGCTACAGGAAGTTGTTCTTCGCTCAGCCGATTTGACGCACAGCAGAGGAGCAGCACACATGGCCTTGTTCAGATTTTGGAGGTTTGCATGTCTGTGTCTGTGACCTCCGTTTACCCAGAAACCCCCTCTCTGCGTCGCCACACAAAGACACTGTGATGGACTGATGTGGCGGCATAATTTCATCTTAAATCCTCCATTAGCATAAACCTTGTTTATCTCTAACAACTTTAAAATATCATTCTTTATCTCTTCTGATAAAGTGAAAAAAGAAGAAAAGTTTCCAACATTTTTTTTTTTTATCTGAAGCAGAGCAATTATAGTGTGGAAATTCACTGTTGCATGCAGTGTGCCTTCTACAATGTCTAGATCTGAAATAAAGCAGCCTGGTGAGGCCGAATTTAACAGGACTGAAAAATATTATTTACATGATCTGAGAAATATTACAATGGTACAATAATATGGCCACATCCTCTCATCTTCAGAATGCATGAAATTCCCGCTCGGGATTGTAAATCCTTGTAGGAAAAAAAAAAAAGAAAGAAAGAAAAAGAAATTCGTCACACACAGATTGTTTGCCATATATTCTAGTGGGAAGTCACACTCAGATGAATTTAATTAATTATACTGTCTGCTTTGGTCTGGGCTGCAAGCATAAGACAGCAAGGCAGTCGTCCAATGGAAAGCACTGAACACTGTTTCATTTTCCACATTTTCAAGTCTCTATACTGTTACTGTGACAAGACCAAGGCAGAAAACACATATATCACTTTCAAGGGTGATTCACAAATTTGGCCGTGTTTAAAGAATGAGAAACTGCTTTTTGATCTCTGGATGGTGAAAGAATTCAGTATTTATCCTGAAGTGGTTTGTTAGCACTGTTTCTGGAAGGCATTAGCCAATGCAAGGCGGCTACCTATCAGTGTCATTGTATCCCGTTATAGATATTAATATATATACCACTTGGCTTTTCAATTTATTTTTTTAATTTATCATGGTGAGTAGCATGCACAGTTTCCATGTAGTATATCCTTTCAATAATATAGAGCTATTCTTCACCGACAGTTTGAAATCAAGTGAGGTAAAATTGCACACACACACACGCACATGCACACACACACACACAGGTACGCACATGCTACTGACAGTTAATGAGGTTATCATAGGAGTCCTGTTGATTCCATGGAGGTCCCTGCCTATGTTTAATTTAAAACTTGAGATGAATAATGAATCCAGAGCGGATGCAGTGCGTAACATTATGGGCAGCCTGCCTTCATGACACTTATGACTGGAGGGGGAAAGACTTTGGTTTACATGTCAGGGTGCAGTAAGGGATCAGGTGGTGATGCTGCTGTACCAGTCTCATGGGAGAGGAGGCGGCAGGATGGAAGGGCAATATGGATTTTAAATTAGAATGAAGATAAGCTAGCTATTTAATAAGCACAGAGGGAATAATGTTGAGAAACGCCATGTGAGTTTAGTTTCTGAACTGTGTGAATATCTGTGTGTGTGTGTGTGTGTGTGTGTGTGAGAGAGAGAGAGAGAGAGAGAGGGAGGGTGGGCTGATGTGTCTATTTGTGTGCTTGTGCCTTTGTGTGGTTGTACCTCAAATAAACTGAACTGTGGCCACATGGCTGCCTCTGCATGCTGACTAAAATCTGAAAGGTGAAGTAAGTCACGCTTTCAGAATGAGAGTGAACCCAGACTATTACATACTGTAGTACTGTATAAAATACTGTAGTGTAGACTATACTATAGTTTAGAGTTATTTAGATATTTAGGTAGTCTAGTCTAATATATGGGTGTTCAAACTTTTTCATGTTCCAGATAATTTTGATAATAGAGTATTGTTTTAGTCGTTAAAAACTTATAAAATCATATGCACACTCATGCAGTCTTGTGGACAGGTGTGTAAGTCCTTCACACCTGCAGTTAGGCTTTCATCCAGTGAAGGTCAAAGGACAGAAACATCTTTGTCAATAAAGTTTATTGTAAGTAAGGACAGTGCGTGGAAGCATCTCTCTCCCTACCAAACATTTGCTGGTTTCAGTCTCACAAATGCTAAGATTTGTTCACTTTTCTTTCTTTTTTATCATAAAAGAACACTTGTGGGTTTTTTGGCTTCTTCCCAAACTAAGGAAGCAGGGGGCATCGTGCAAAGTTGTCGATGGTTGGTTTAAGTGAGGGCACTTTAAGCTCAACTGAAAAAAAAACGTGCAACAAGATAAGATAAAAATGTATTAGTAAGTCAAGTAAAGAATGAGGACCATATAGACTCAACCATCAAAGCACTTGCTTTTTTTAGTCGTTACTTTTAACATTTCATAGGCTAAATGATTAACTGTTAAGCAAAAAAAAAAAAATTATCGATTTATCAGCAGTGAAAATAATCAGTTTCAGTTCTCTGCAGTATATTGTAGCACAGCAGGCAGTGTTAACACTTTTTCTTGCCAGCAAACAAGGAAATGATGGTGAGCCACTGGTCACTCATCATCTTTCTGTGTTTGGACATGTTTGGTTTTTCAGCTGTCATCCATCACTAAGTTGATACTGCTTATGATTAAATGACTCATGATTTAAAAAAAAAAAGAAGCTGTTGGAGCCATGTGGTGCTGTCAGGTGTCCAAAAGTGTGTTTTGTGGGTCTGAGCGGGTCAGCGTCCATCAGCCCAACTGATCGCTTGGCAACCGACAACTGAGAAGCTGTTGGACTTTGACACCTGATGACCAAAACTATAGCAATGATGTCAGCTCTGGTAGACATGCTCATACTCATAAATGAGTATTTGAAATTGTGTGTGTGTGTGTGTGTGTGTGTGTGCCTGCTTCTCTCCCTCATGTCCCCAATCTGTTAACAACAGCTTTATCTCTCACCCTCAGGAGCCCTTTATCACGTGTTCATTATCAAATCATATGGACACACACACACACACACACACATACAAAAATCACACACCCACAGCTCAGTTATGATGGATGAGCAAATCTGAGCGAGGGTCAGTGAGTTTGTCTGTGGGCCATGTACTGTATTAGATCTAGCTGTGATTAAACATTAGGAGCTATTTTCTCTTCTGTCTCTCTCTCTCTCTCTCTGTCGCTCCCTCCATCTCTCTCTCTCTCTCTCTCTCTCTAATCTTTCTCCCTCACTCCATCGCTCCCCTGCTCCCCAAATACACCCTGGCTAATTCATCACCCGGCCCAAAGCCCGTTTTAGCACCCGCCATGTGTATTCTGGGATCCTCGCATAGCTCGGAGAGACAGATGAAAGGAGGAAAGAGTCGGAGAGAGGGAGGAGAGGGGTTCATCCCTGAGGAACAGTGTAACCGTTGTTTAAGATTGTAGTCCCACTCTGTCTTCCTATCTCTATTATTTTTTTTCCTTTTGTTTTCCTCGTTCAATCTCTTTTCCTTTCCTTTCCTCTTATCTCTTGTACCCTTTCTCTTCCTGGTAATTAGTCTGTTGTACTATTCTGACTCAATTTATAGGAGTATTAAATGATTTTTCTCTTGGCTACCAGGGATTTACAGCAACATCGACAGATCTTTGCCACAGGTTACGGAGGCCTGTAATTGACAAAAACGAGAGTCGTATTTTGACGAGAGGAGTAAGCCAGCTAATTAGAGTGGAAATCCAGCAGAAACGTCTAGTGAAGAGGTGATGTATCACCATGTAAAATGCTGGGATAATAACACTGCTTTGTCGTTTGTGTTTTTGGCTGGGGAACAAGGCTCTTTAGCATTCATGGCTGACATTTCTTGTGTCGTTGGTTGTTTGTAGCGCCGTCCTCTGTTGATCTGTTTTTGTTCCAAAACAGAGGACAGGCCAGAAAATGAGTTTTGAAAGCCAGAAATATCAGCACCTGGTAAAGTTGTTGTTCAGTCATTGGGTATTGCCCAATGAAGTCGACGATCCGAATCATCTACCACAGACCAGCTGAAGCCAACTGAGAAGTTTGAGTCGCGCATTTGTTTACTTGTTCTTTTCTTTCTCTTTTTGGCTGGACCGCAACAGCAAGGCCAGTCCTGCACACACGAACAACGAAGTTACACCATTGGTCGGCCGCGTGTTGGAGTTTCCTCATTGGCTGTTGCTCTTTCAAACTGAACCAGCGCAAATAGTTTGCTATTACATCCTCAGGGGGCATTTACAAATCTCTGTTTAAACAGTCCTTTACTAGAGGCAGGCTTTTATTTGAGAGAGGCCTTCATTTCTAATTCGCTCTGTTTGGTAAGTATTTTTGCTCATCTGTTAGTCTGAAGCCTCCTTGTTTTCTGATCTGCTTCCGTTTTTTGGACCGACCGGGAGAGGGAGAAAACGCTGGCACTCAGTGTGGTTATTTCTCCCCCTCTCCCAGTAAGTTTTTTTCTCCTCTCTCATATTTTGTCCTTCTTGTTTTATCCCCGGCCATTGACTGCAGCTCATTCCAAATTTATTGCATGCTAAGAACGTAAATACCCACACAGTCCAACTATATACTAGGTTTTGACCTAGTCTTGTTTAAAGACAACACACATTGTAATACAATAATAAAATGTAGTCTGTTTCTGCTGAGACACACCTTCACAGAAAGAGAGAAGCACACAGACACACTGCTGCTGGTAGAGTTCCTGTCATATTTTAATAGTAATTCAGTAGCTGCTGT
>OMKZ01055761.1:21816-24316 GCA_900302535.1 Neoniphon sammara
CACACACTGGCCTTTGTGTGTGTGTGTGTGTGTGTGTGTGTGTGTGTGTGTGTGTGCGTGCGTGCGCGCAGCGTGCATGCCAGTTGGACACATTAAGTTTAAATGAAGCAACTAATGGAAACTATGCACATTATCCAAAACCCTCTCAGCTTTCTGAAACACAATGGTTACAGACTTAACGAAGCATTAGTCGGTCAGAGCTAAAGATAGGTAGGTGTGTGTGCGCGTCTGTGCATGTGTCTTAGTTACTCAGTGTTATGTCACGCACCCCACCCGTGTGTCTCACCCACTACGTCACATCGCCATAGTAACCTCGGAATTGGTGATGCATTCTGCTTCACTGGACCACCGGCCGACCAAAACACTCGCCAGTGTGTGTGTACGTCGTGTTTGTGTGTGTGGGTGTCTGCATTCACCAATGTATGTGTGTGTCTCGGTCTTCTTTCTGTGTGTGTGTGGTGAGGGGGGGTTGAGAAACACAGAGAGAGAGAGAGAGAGAGAGAGACATTATTAAGATGAGAGAGGAGGGTCCGCAATTTCTTTCTTTCTTTCTTTCTTTCTTGAGTGTCTACTTCAAGCTTTAAAGTTGCCTTGTACTGCAAACACACACACACACACACACACACACACACACACATATACACTAGCTCAGGGGAAGAGCATATATAAAGAGGGCAAGAGGCATCATAACAGTCAGAGCATCATATGAGCTTTGGCACTGATGCAGCTTGGCAGATTTCACCCATTGGTCTCCTCTGTGTAGAACTAAACACACTGTAACTCTGCACCATTATGCCACTGTGCATTTTGTTCATTTCGAAATAAACTGGACGTTTTTTTCAGGTGATGGTGAGGTGACGACATGTGGGCTAGTGTTTAGGAAGGATATTTGGGAAACATTGTCTTTAACAAGGAAGAGGGCTAACTAGAGAGAGAGAAACTCTGTGAAGTTTGTTTACATTATGTCAGACATTATGAAATTATGACCATGATTGATGCATTTGGTTAGTGGCAAGTAAAGTCCTGTCTGTGTCTATAGTAATACCTATGTCTGTTTGGCATTCAAAAGCATGTTTTATTTTGGGCTGGGCAATATGGTGAAAATATCATATTGCAATTTTGACAGATATTGGTTCCTGATTTTATTGGGAACGACCATTTTCGCATTATAATTTTAATTTTCTCAGAAAAAGCAGTGATGATGGTGATGTGATTTTTGCTGGGACCTGTACAGAGGCTTTTTATAAGTGTGGATAATATCATTTTTAGGCCAGAGCATCTCAGTAGCACCACAATACTTCAACTGTTGGTGAAAAATTGACTAACTTGCCTTCAGTTGTTGCTGGTATAACTGAGGCTTTTAAAATCTGCAGCAACACTAGTATGTCACACTGTAATTACAGGATCCTGTTCTCGTAAGAGGCACTGACAAATTGAGTCTGAGTTTTTCTCCGTGTTTTACATCTTGATTCCAATGCTGCTTCAAGACACTGGTCTCTAGTTTCTAAAACAGAGAACTGTTCATGTTCACAAACATTGGCTGGAACAAAAAGTAGAGTAACATGAATTCTTACATCAAGAAATATTTAATAGTTTGATAAAATGTCCTGGAATGTGGAAATGTTGTATCAGCTTTGACAGAGAACAAATGCAGGCTTGATCAGGATGATCCCTTTTCGGGAAGCAGAAATCCGCCATAATACTGCTACATTATGATGACTGCAGTCATCGCTCCAAAGCATCCTGCTCTGGCTCAGTGCCTCTCCAGTCTTCTGTCTTCCTGCGACCTCGCTCTTTGCGTCATGTTGCAGGAATCTGAAATGTTTCATGTTTCTGTGGTTTGATAAATATAGCCACCGCAGGGTTATTTATAGGAGCCTCGGCGCGCTCTTCACCTAAGTCGGGGCCTGTTGCAGGGTGGGAGAGGAGACGGGTCGAAAGGTGGGGCGCTTGAGGATACCGTGACCCAGATGACTGAGCTGGAATGATCGGCCTCACCAGGCTCAGCACGCCGCCGCACTAATGGTGCCATAGAAACATGACGACACGAGATGCATGTCACGTCTTCCTTTGTTCTGTGGAAAGAGGAAATGTTTTCAGTATTCAGGAATGCTCGAGGAATTAGCTACAAGTATTAGTGTCTTATTAGTATCTTATCCATTACCAGATGCTTGTCTATGTTTGTCTGTATGTCATAGATGTTCATTACACAAGGGAACATTTAAAGACATTCATAGGGTCTATTTTCACAATTTCCTTTTCTGTTTAAAAAAAAAAAAGATAATGATTCGACTATGGTGTTAACGTAAGACCTGAAGTAGGATATTGATCTGCCAGTTGGAGGGAAGGAGAGAAATGTTGTCGAGCCATTGCCATTATATGAAATACCTGTGTCAAACCTGTCTGTGCTAGGTTTTAGATGGAGCTGCACGTAATCTTTGTTGCTGTGAGGACACTGATAAAGGTCAAAGGTCGAGTGAGAAATGAGAAAAACGTTCAA